>APFE030662042.1:46109-133546 GCA_000404065.3 Pinus taeda | reverse complement strand
CTAACTATCACAGATGGAAGATGTCTATTCTAACACTTGAGATCAAGGAGTGTTGGAATCATGTGAAGAGGCAATATTGTTGAGCCTCCTATCAAATGCATCCGATGCTGCTGGAACAAATTGGAAAAATGGAGAAGTCAAAACAATAGAACAGGACCACACCGAGACAATGATCAAAATCCCTCTGATGGCAAATCAAAGGAATGACAAATTCAACAGCAAAGGTAAGAGGAAAGCTAGGGATCGAGGAAGAGGACAACCATTCAAGAAGGCTAGAAAGTCTAGGATGTATTAAATGCACCTGACCTCAAAATGAACCTAGTGTCCATCTTGGGAACGAAAGACAAAGGCTACAAGGTTACCTTCAGCTATGGCAAGGTATGTATATGGAAAAATAATGTTAAAGATGCCTTTACTCTTGGTTTAGTGTTGATTCATTATATCAGGTCAATGGAAGTCTGCTAGGTGTCATGTCTTATGACACATCTCTTTAGTCCGAACTTTGGCATCGGAGGTTTGCCCACCTTCATTGCAAAGCTCTACCCGATGTAAGACAGATGATAACAGGGATGCCCGAATTCCAAGTAGAGAAAGAAGGTGTATGTCCGGGATGTGCCGAAGGAAAGCTCAAAAGGGGACCATTCCCCTCAAGCAAAGCAAGACCTCATATAACTTACAGTTGGTTCACTCAGGCATACTGGGTTGGCATTAAGAGGGAGACACTACACACCACATACTCCTGAGCAAATGGTTGTGGTGGAAGAGGAAGAACACACGATTTGTGGAAGCTGACCGGGCCATGCCTACACAATGATTAAAGACTCCGAAGTTTCTATGGGTTTGAAAGTATAATCACGCGTATATGTACAAAATCGATGCCCTCATCAGCATTGGGTTCCAAGACTCCTGGAGAAAAGTTCACCGCAAGGTGAACAATCTTCCGACTTTGAGAAGCTCTCAAGAAGCCGACACCAGGGAACCGAAAGAAAAGGATGATGAATCAATGTCTGATGTAGAAGAACCCATGGATCTGATAGATTCTCATCCACATGAGCCTTCCTCTTCTAGGAAGAGGCCTTCCTGGCTTAGGGGGATACTTGATGATGTTGAAGGACATGCTGCACCCTAAGGAACCTTCCGTCAAAGTAAGAAGCTTAATAGGTATCAGGGATACCTGACTATCATGAGCACGATCATACAAAATGAGCCTTCATCATTCTCAGGTGTCGTCAAGCATTAAGTATGGAAGGATGCTATGACCATAGAATATGAATCTATTATGAAGAATGATGTCTGGGAAGTAGTTCCCAGACCCTGGACAAGACAATTGTTGCTTCAAAATGGCTTTACAAGATAAAGCATGCAGCAAATGGAAGTATGGAAAAGTATAAGGTTCATTTTGTTGCTTGTGGTTTATCCCAGAAGGAAGGTATAGACTATGATATTTTCACCTGTTGCCAGATATACGACCATCCGCTTAATCATAGCCCTTGTGGCTTCACAAGGATGGAACCTGCATCAGATGAATGTCAAGACCGCGTTCTTGCACGGTTCGATCAAAGAAGAGGTCTATGTGGAGCAACCCGAAGGATTTGAGATTTATGATCGAAAATCTCATGTATGCAGGTTGAAGAAGGTGCTTTATGGGCTGAAGCAAGCACCCCGAGCATGGTATGAGAGGATCGATAGCTACTTGATGAAGTTGAGATTCACTAGGAGTGAAGCCGATCCTAACCTTTACTTTAAGGTTGAAGATGATAAACGTCTCATACTAGTGTTATATGTGGATGACATCATTCTAGTAGGTGCAAACCCTCTCATTCAAAAATGTAAGAGGGAGTTGGCTTCTGAATTTGAAATAAAGGACCTAGGACTGATGCACTATTTCCTAGGACTTGAAGTGTGGCAATAGCCAAGGGAAATTTTCCCGTCTCAAGGAAAATATGTGGTGAAGATTTTGAAAATATTGGATATGGTGGACTACAAGTCTGTGACTACCTCAAGGATATTAACTTTTAGAAGTTATATGGTAGTGATGTCGGACCAGATTTGGGAAATGCCTCTGAGTTTTATAAACTCATTTGCATTGATGTTCTTAGTGAACCTCCATCTGAACATATGTTTTGTAGTTAGCATTGTGAGCTCATATTTGGTTGAGCCTCACTGGATTGATGCCAAGAATATTTTGAGATATCTTCATGGTACAATGTGTTAAGATACACTTCCGGAGATGTAAGACTGCTTGGATATACTGATGTTGATTGGGCAGGAAGTGTGGTGGACCGTAAGAGCACTTACGGGTGCTGTTTCACCTTGGGATCTGCTTCGATATCCTGGATGAGCAGGAAGCAGAAGTTAGTGGTTTTGAGCACCGCTGAAGCAGAATATATTGCTGCTAGCATGACCTCGTGTGAGGCAGTCTGGTTGTGAAAGCTCTTCAGTGAGCTGTTTGAATTTACATTGGATACCACTGTGATTCTCTGTAACAACTAGAGGTGGGATTCGATTATTGAGGAATCCCGTATTCGTCGATTGCTCCAGCAGATTGACATCATCTGGGATATGGTAAGTCGATGAGCAAGGAGGCTCCATCACATTAAGATGATGTACAGGTTGATACACCTTGTCAAAGCCCCAAGGAAAGATCTAATCTATGTTTTTCCCAAACGACTTGGAGTCGGAAAGAAACCCTTGTACAAGGGTCCTGCATGTTGCATACATTGAGCTCTGGGAGCTCTGAGGGCTTGTGGTTCCTACTGGAGCAACATATGACCACAGGGTGACTCAACCTCCCCTGGTTGGTGCGCAATGGAACAAGATGATTCGCTCTCTTGTGGAACAAGATGATTCGCTATCTTGTGGAACAAGATGATTCGCTCTCCATTGTAGCAGGATTGATGTGTTCTCCTGTGAGGCCTGGATTGATGTGTTCTCCATGGTAGCCTGGATTGATGTGTTCTCCATGGAAATTGTAGTAGGAGTTGTACCTTACTATGACGTTGACTTCAGGTCAGTTGAGATTGGTCTGGGACTAGTGGTACATACTCCGAGACTGACTTCGTGTCAGTGCAGTACTGGTCTGGGACCAGTGAGAGTGGTACATACTATGACGTTGACTTCGGTTCGGTTGAGACTAGTCTAGGACCAGTGGTACACTCTATGAAACTGCGATACTGGTCTGGGACCAGTGGTAGGAGTGGTACTTACTATGAAGCTGACTTCGGGTCAGCTAAGACTGGTCTGGGACCAGTGGTACACACTCTGATTGATGTAGGATTGATGTGTTCTCATGTGAGGACAAGATTGATCAGTTCTCATGTCGAGGCATCCTACCCATGCAGTTTGGGACTCATGGGAAGTACCTCTCATCTGATCAATGAGTAGGGAAATGAAGTTAGGGACCATAGTAGTACCGATGGATGCATCGTTGTATCTATCATACTCCCTACTCTAGGATGACCTCCATTGATCTGGGATCAATGATAATGGTATGGGACTAGTGGTAGGAGTTGTACCATACTATGACGCTGACTTCGGGTCGGTTGAGACTGGTCTGGGACCAGTGGTACATACTCTGAGACTTACTTCATGTCAGTGCAGTACTGGTCTGGGACCAGTGAGAGTGGTACATACTATGATGCTAACTTCGGGTCGGTTGAGACTGGTCTGGGACCAGTGGTACACTCTCTAAGACTGTGATACTGGTCTGGGACTAGTGGTAGGAGTGGTACTTACTATGAAGCTGACTTCGGGTCGGCTCAGACTGGTCTGGGACCAGCGGTATCCACTCTGAGACTGACTTTGAGTCAGTGGAGGATGATACTGGTTTAGCACCAGTGGAGTTGTACTCACTATGAAGCTGACTTCGGGTCGGTTGAGACTGGTCTCGGACCAATGGTACATACTCTGAGACTGACTTTGAGTCAGTATGATACATCCTCGATCATTTATTCTTCTTCATAATTCAGACAAAAGCAGAGCAGAACAGAACAATGAAACATCAGAGAAAAATAGAGCAAAACAGTATAGATCAGTACAGGGTAGAACAAGTCAAAGCAGATCAGGAAGAATTGAGCAGAGCAGGGCAAGGGCTAGGCTATATAGGGAAGTGCATTTGATGGATGAATAGTAACGATCGATAGACAAATTGCAGATGAAGTTCTCCATGGTTGAGAGGGAGTGTCAAAATTGGCAACCAGGGAAAAACTTCATGTGGGTCATCTTATTTATGGCTGATAATATTTTTATTAGATTCCTCTCGTCGAGAGGTGTAGGATTGATATAAATATCATCCGATTCCGATAAGTATTCATGGAGATATGAATTTATTTTGATTATGGAATTATTATCAAGCCGGCCTACAACCCATGTAGGCTCAGAAGCCCAACAGTCGCATCTATTCGCCCACCAACGTTGTGTATAAATATAAGAGGACTTCTCCTCATTTGGACTCACTCATCTCATCACATCTCTCTCTCTCTACTGCGCAGATATGAGTCTCTTCTCTACTGCACTGAAATGGGTCTCTCTCTCTCACACATGTGAGGCCGGAAGCTGCTGAATTTGAAGCTGCAACTGCAGAAGTAAATATTTACTTTCAAGGCCTAGAAGATCTCATCTTTGGAACTACGTTGTAGGTTCATCTGAACCTCCTCTGAAAGCCGCAACTTCTGGTGGTGGAATGAAGTCAATCCGATGAACGGTTTGCAAGATATCGACTGCCCTAGTTTGAAGCCGGAAACTGCTGAAACTGAAGCTGCAACTGTAGAAGTAAAGATGGACCTACGTGGCCTAGAATATCTCCTCATCTAAACTGCGCTTTAGGTTCATCTGAACCTCCTCTGGAAGCCGAAACTTTTGGTGGTAGAATGAAGTCAATTCGACGGTCGGTTTGTGAGATATCGTCTTCCCTAGTTTGTTAATGAAGCTGCTATGTTGATGCTGCTGATCTAGGGTTTGCTACCGTTGATATGAATCAGATTTATTGTACTACTTCTCTCTGCTGAATTATTGAAGATAAAAGAAGATTTTATCAAAGGGTTTCCCCACACATTGTGGGGTTTGTCCCTGGCTAGCCGCCACATCTTGTGTCTCTTGTCTTGGCTTGTTTTCTGTCGATCGTTTAATGTTCTCTCTGCACTTTACTTTATGTACATGTGATTGCTAATCGGTGGAATATAATAAGAAAAAGAAGTAAACTGTTATAAGCATAGAACATACCATAATTTAACAACTTATCATTTGTGCATACTTTACTTTCAAAAGTCTAGAGTTGATTGGATGGTGATTTTTGAAGTTGAAGAAAGGAGAGAAGGCCCTAAGCTTTAAAAGTTTTATTGTCATAAATAGTAATAATGCAGAAAACATAAAAGGGAAATGTTGCAAGGTAATATCACAACAATTCAAAAGGCCATTGATCTACAAATTTCTTGACATTTCACCAGGAAATGTCATCCCCAAGTGGAGCCACCGTTAGGTTCTTATACCAATAGCAGTCATAATCTTGAATGAATGAGATTAAACCTTGTAATATTGTACATACCTTTGCTTTTGAAAATGTTTTCCATATTCAAAAAATTAAAAAATGTAAAGAGGGTGTGTCCTAAAAGAATAATCAAAGGACGAAAAGAACAAAAATGTCAAAAAAGATGAAAAATATGAACCCCAAGAAAAGAAAAAAGACCATGAAATTGAGCAAGCCAAAATGCTGCTCCTATTTACTTTTTATGCATAATAATGATTGTGTGCAGCTTGTTATTATTGCCACAATCCATGATAGTCAAAATTTTTAAACTTGGCTATTTCATGTTTTCAGTTCCATGTCTATAGATAGAGAATAAAAATCTGGCCAAACAATGTAACCTTGGCAGATAATTAGATAGGTAGAGTAAATAAAAGGAGCTCAATTGTTTAATCTAAGCCCTTGGATGTAATAATGTTAGATTTAGTTAGTTTACTATTGTAAAGAAAAATAAAAATGTTTGATAAGGGTTTTCTAGCTCAAATGCACCCTAATAAAGTGAAGTAAAAATGGTAGGATGAGTAGATGGGTAAGTAGAAGAAAGGTTGCAGAAGTATGATGATTGGTTAGACAAAAAACACATTTATCATCTTTCAACATGTATTTCAAATGTGAATGGGTAGTTAAGCATGCATAATGTTTATAAATTCAATTAATTAACCTCCCCTATTCATTTCACCCCTTTACCTTACTAATTTCCCATAAATAAAGTTCAAAGTACTTAAACCTTTAATTCAAAGAGGCTAAGAGCATTTCTCTGATTTTTGGAGGGACTGGACCCTCAGCTCAATGATTTATGAATATCAAGTACTAAAGTCCCCTCACAAAAATTCATCTCCCTTCATTCCTTCTAATTTCCCTATAAAACCCCTTTTCCTAAGGTTAAAACACTATTTTCCTAGGGAAAGTAATCACCCCCATGAAAAACCCCTTTTCCCCAAAAACCCACAAAAACACATTACCCTAAGTATAAATGTTAACATGTGAAAATCATCAAATTCATAAAAAGAGCATTTACTTAGTAATTTTTCCTTTTTCTGCTCATCCTTTCATATTAATTACTAATTTTATTATATTAATTCCCGATGAAAAACCCATTTCCCCGTATATATATAACTCGTGCATATTAATTAACCCTACCCCTTAGCTTAAATATAAACTATAATATATAGTCACCCCGACCAAAAACCCACTAACTAATCGATCTGCGATTATGCTATGAAAAACCCCAATTAAATCCTCCTCTAATTACCCGGACGACTTAATCCCGCTTAATCCATCATTAACCCCAATACCGCCACATTTAAGCACCCGCTAGTTCCCCCACTAGCCTTCATGCAGCTTCCCCGCCCAATCACCATACGATCGTCTCCCTCCACATCCAACGGTCCTTATCCATATCGGGCCAACCCGAGTGCGTCCCTTACCCGCTCGATAAAGTGGTTTTTCCACCAGCCCCCAATGCTACGTGTCAGTCGATGAATGGAATCGGGCGGCCCCTCCCAAATACCATAGAGCGCCCAAAAGCATTGTGATAGAAACCATTTACTGCTCGCCTGCTACACGACAAAATGGCCACTGTTCACCCTGTACTCGCTAAAACTGACTTTTCGCGCATAAAGGCCAAAAATCCCCAAATCAATTTTTTTCATTGTAATTTCAATTGTAAATTTCTATATGCATGCACGTCACTTGCGAATGTTGAAGCTATCAACCCACGTCCAATTGCACTCTAAAGACGTCGCAAACCACCTAGACAACCTTGCATCCTATACACAACCCCTTCAACCATTTACAGTCACCAGCCGCCTTGCTCAGAACTATTTCACCTCAGTTCCAAGTATTTAAACCAGTATTCACCAAAAAACCCTGTCAATTTCAAAACTAGTTACTAAGTATTCTTAGTTAAAGCTAAAAATTAATCAAAGAAGCTCAAGGAATCAAACCTACTCCATGTTGAACACCATTGCCCTAAAAATACAAATTACCCCCCATACTCAAATCCATGAGAACTGAGAATGGCTTCCCAAATTTCCATGCATGTAAGACCTATCACCACTCCCCATCTAGACCTGGACCACCTCCCCCCTAGTCGATAAAGATTTCCAAATAAAGGAAACCTCTGTCCAGGAATCCTTGCCCAAAGTATACTACCAAAGTAGAGACAAATACCTAAACCATGCTGATGAAATTGGTCTTTGGGAATCTAATTTGCCCAAGTACCAGTTTCGAGAAGTCCACATTTTCCCAGAAATTGTCCACCACTGTCATGCCAATTATATTCTTAGTCAATGAGCAGTCATGTCCCCAATCCAAACCATACTTTTCACCATCACTGTTGGGTCTATAAATGAAACACTACAACTCCAGCCTGGGCAAAACTTGACTCCTCTTTCAATTGGACCCTTATTAGACCAAATCCCTTAGCGAACTTTTGCAAAATTGGCAGAAATGTTCCAAACTTTCATAAGAGAAGAAAGACACATCCAAAAGGATCCTCCTCCATATGTAGATACCAATTTTTCCCCGTTGGGTCATAACATTGTAGCTATGATATCTAGTTTCTTAGGTTATACCACCAGTGAATACATTGATGAGATTGTCCTATTTTTCATGTCCATATATACTGTAGGGCGGCCTCCTACTGTCATCTATGGCTATGCCAAATTTATAGCTGATAGGATGCATGACCAGTTTCTTAGAATGAGAAATGAGAGATTCTTCATATACTCCTTTGTTTTGTACCATATTTTCCTATATTATCAGTCAGATAAGTTCCCATTCACTCTTTAGAAGGTTGACACAAAAGGTCAGCCCAAATCAATCATTTTTTGGACACCATTGATCCACAAATATCAATCCCCATATTCATATGCTGACTTCATTGACCTATTTGTGCATCCAATTATGACAATGTTGATAGGAATCCCTCCTCCAAGAGTCAATTCAGACATAAAAAGGTCCTACAATTGTCAAAATAGTCCAAGGTAGGTGATTGTTACTTATACCAAAATCAGAATTTATGGTTGCATAGTGGCACCATTCAAGCTCCCAAAATACCTCCCAATTAGGTTATTTGCTTTAGAGTATTATAGACAAATTATCAGTGCATATGAAACAAACTTTGTCAATGCCAAGAAGAAGGCCAGCTTCAAAATAAAAGACCAACTAGGCCCCTTCATATGCAACTCTAGGGAGGCAGGTTGTGAAGCAGATTTGATATTGCAGAGCATGAAATTCCAAAGAAGTTTCGTTTGGAGATATGACCCTTTGGAATTCATTACCAAGAAAAGGCAAAAGGTCAAGCTATGAACTTTTATTCATCATCCCATACCTGAAATTGAAGCCTATGCCAACCAATCAGAATGGAAAGAAGGAATCATAATTGATCAGGATAACACCAGAATAGACATAGAGAATGCTCTCATTGATCTAGAAAAACAACTTGATGAGGGTTCTTTCCTGCATGTGCCAGAGGAATCAGAGGTGCCAGGGAAATCAAAGGTGCCAGACCAATTAGACATACTAGATAAATCATACAGACCAGAGACAACCATGAGTACCCCTCCAATTGTACAAACTCCTCTAAATGAGGAGAAAATCCTAAAGAGAAATAGGGAAGGGGCCACCACTTTAGCAAGAGAAACTTCACCATCTTATGTAGAAACAAGCCAAGCCGAAAGATAGAGAGTGAATCATGTCTCTGAACAGGAATACATAGAGGAGACATCAAAGGTCACTACTATAGAAGGAAATAGGAATAGGCTTACCACCCCATCTGGAGGCATACAAGAGCCTTCCACATCACAAACTCAGATGTTTGAAAGGAAGCAAAGTGTTGAGGTATCTTCTTTCAGAATACTTGCAGATAAGGACCAAGATATCAAAGAAAGATATAAGGAAATCAAGGCTAGGAATGAGAGGCTTAAAGCCCAAACATATGCACAGTATCTAAAGATGACCCCCACTAATCAAACAAGGATAATGTCAGCCTTTGATATCAAAGAGGGGAAAATGCAGATGACTTTCATCAAGCCAACCACTCAGCAGCCAAGAACAGCATCTAATTTCAAAAAGGTGGATTTCGAAGTACTGGTAAGGGATATTCAACCCATTGACCAGATTGAACTACACAATCAAATAGGGGAGAAGATATACTCCACATTAACAGGGAAGGCCTTTGCTACCCATCAATTACCGAACTCCGTAAACAATATATCAGCGCAATTTCAGTTGGAGAAGGCCTCCTCATAGGCCAAGGATACAAGGATCAAGTCCTTAGAGGACTTAGTGATTGAATTGGGACATGATCCTAAGGATATAGAAGCTACAGAACAGCTGATTAAGAAGAAAAATGATGATATTTTTTCACTTAACAGGCAATTGAAAATACCCCAGCTGCATCATCCTCAAACTCTATAAGTCTTAGAGAATCAAACCAAACATGAGGAATTGATGGAATTGGTCCTGAAGCTAAATGATCAACTTAAGGAGACAGAGAAGAAGTTGGACACTTTAATTCAGTCGATGCAAAGTGACCTGGCCACAACTTCTAGAACTGTCATCCCCATAGTATCTACAATAGTTCCTTCCACACTAGCAACATCACTAGCACCCACTACTCCACCTGCCACAACATTGCCATTAATAGCAGAATCTACAACAACAACAAGTACACCAATAGATAAAGCAGCAGAACTAGTCAAAGCCATGGAAGAGATGCTTATCCAGGCTACAGAGCTGAAGAGACCAAAGGAAAAGGTGCCAAGTCTGGAAAGTGATTGCAAACTTGCCCAACTCCAACAGAAAGAAGAAACAGAGAAGGCCTAGAGAATGGGTGAGAGAATCAAAATCCTAGAGAAGGATTTAACACTACAGGAACCACTGGGACAAACTAAAAAAATTCTTTGGGCCAATATCATTGACTTTGTCAATGATATTTGGCCATCAATTCAAGTTATATCTGAGAAGACAAAATTAGTGACTATAGCCACTGAAGCTATCCAGAAAGTGAAGGAAGAGTTGGGAGATAAACCTGAGGATGCCAATCGAATCATCCACTTCCTCAATAGAAAGAACATATATGAGCTCCATGAGCTTAACATAGAATATAGGACTAAAGCCATTCTGGAGATTAGGAAGGTTCTTTCCAAAAGAAACCTTATGCTCAACTTAGAAGATAAGTGCCATAACATGTAGGTAGCCATTGATAGGTTCATCGCTAAGTTTCATATTTTAAGGGGGAAGGGTCTTCCCAGTCCTATGGTCATCAATGAAAAATTCATGACCCATCTAGACTATGGAGATAGACTAAGAAAATTGGCTAAGGAACTAGAAAGTTCTTTAGCCATTAAAGCCCTGCCAACAGGCAAAGTGTTATATGACATATTGGAGAACCTGTTTTTCCTAGAGCATGAGGTGAAACATTTGTTCCTCACCAAGCTAAATTTTGCAAAATACACAGAGGAAGATGAAATATACAGAAGGATGGTGAATGTAAAATTACCTGATGTAGAATGGTGGGAAAAAATGACAAATTTACTATGATAAATTTACATCAGAAAGTTATTGCACAGTAAATGAAGGCAATTAGTTAAAATAGGTAAAAGCAGAGCAGCAGGGTCAAAGAGTAGCAGAGTCAAAGAGTATCAGTTTCAAGATGAAAGTAAAGAAGATTCCACTGTGGAAATGCTACAAATATCAACCAGCTTAAAGGACTCCAAACTCAACTAAAACAACTAGCAAAACTACAATAAAAGGGACAGCATGAAGCAGTTCAACATCTATCTCTATCTTCATGGAAGAAGATATTTTTGTTCCCTAGATTAAGTCTTAAGTTATTTTGAGATATTTTGTAAATATTTTTGTATAAATACTTCACATTTCAAAGTATGTAGTGTGGATTCTAAGACATTCCTATAGACTTTGTCTCTCAAATCAAAATTCTATTGTATCAATGACTGGATTGGCTTGTTGGATCAAGGAATAAAGATCAGATATTTTACAGGATTCTTGGGTAAAGCAAAATACAAATGAGTATTCTCCCACGTTCAATGTTGTTTTTCCTTATGTTTTTTCCATAACCTTTTGTGTAAATTTCTAAAATCTAAATGTATAGCCAGGAAAGATATTTCAGAAATTCCTTAAATGCACTCTGTTTTGACTTTTTTACATTCTTAATGTTTTCTCTTAAACTGTCTTAGCTAGGGAATTCTTAATTGCTCCTTAGCTTCCATAGTTTCTCCTCTGGTCTATAGCAAAGGATTCTTAATTTCCCTTTCTTCATGATCATCCTTTGTTCTTCATTCTAATCTCGGTCCAAGGATTCTTAAGTGCCCTTTCACCTTGGTTAGAATTACTTCACCCATTAGGCCTAAATATTTGCATTTTTCTTTTCTAGTCTTCCCTGTGAACATTCCCTTTAATGATCTGGTCCAGTTATGCCATCCATTTGTTGACTCCATAGCCCAATGGCTTTAAGACCTAGCTCTATCCATCTGCTCCAAGAGTTCCACCACCCAACCTTCAATTCAAAACCAAAAGCCCTACAAACATTAGGAACTAGCCTAAAATCCCATAAAAACAAAGCTAAATTATATAGAGAGAGCCCTCTCTGGACTTAGGTTGGCTAGAGCCTAAGCCTAAAAGATTGGTTTGTGGTTACCTTGGATGCTTCCTTCTTCTGATAACTTCTAAGGATAATTCTGAGTGATAACAGAATCCAACAAGACAAAAGTTGACATGAGTGATAACAATCTATCTACTCTCCTCTAATGCCTACAAAAGTTGCAACACCTATGAAAAACATTGTAGCACCTATACAACAAGAATAAGTAAAATAGGACGTCAATTGTTAAACTAGGCCAATCACCTCTGCAACAAGTCATGATCATAGACCCAACATGAAGACCTAGACTTTCCAAACTGATCAACATAGAGCAGCATATTTCATGGATCAACATCTCTACATCAAACCACATCAATTACATCATCTAGACCATCATGAGATTGACATCTCCATCATCTAGAGCAACAATAGGAATCACAAAGTTGACATTAATGCATCATATAGACTATCATAAGGTTGAAATCAATGCCAACAGAAGCTAGTTTCAACCATGAAAACAATGACAACACCAGCTAACTGCAACCATTAAAACCATAATGCCAACAAAATACAATGCAAACAATGTTTGATAATGGAGTTCATCTAGCGTGGACTATGTCTCTAAGCCCTACTTCAACAGTGGACAGGTCACTTCATTCATGTCATAAAAAAGAAAGGAAAGCGTATGGAAAAAATACACCCTTATAACTGCATTTTTTAGGATGGCCTGAAAATGGGCTACTTAAATGAAAAAATAGACTTCATCATTGAAATCATGCAAAATTCTAGTTAAAATTAGTATAAACTCAACTATATTCCACATCTGTCAAATCTAGACCCCCTAGAGAATCTTCAAATTCCACAACAAAATATTTGTAAGAATATTCTAAGAATATTCCTCAATAACTACGTGCCCTCCTGGTTTTGTGTGTAGAGTTCTAACTTGCATCGTGGTTCCGATGCTCTAAATTCTTCCCTCAACCTCCACATTTTGCGCTCCTTTGTTAGTTGCTTGGAAAGTGGAATGTGTTTATATATATTTCGTCAAGCACTAATAAAAATGTTTGCTTGTTGGATGGTTGGCCAACAGGTTATGTGTGGTAAGTTGGTAAATGATGGGTTAGGGATTCAAACACACCCAAACCTATTTTTATAAAACAAAAATGTCTGCTAACTATTAATTTCCATAGTCGTATAAAATGTTGAGTATATTTAAAATTTGTTAAAATAGTTCTAAGACTTTCAAACTATTATATGTTAATATGTCGACCATATATATCTATATATATATATAATATAATATATATATAATATATACTATAATTATATAATAATATATTTATTTATATATATATATATATATATTAATATATATATATATATATATATATATATATATATATATATTATATTTTAACTCGTTGGTTTTTTTGGTTGTTTTCTGAGCATTCATCGGTTGGATTTTACCATCATCATTACATTTTCGTTAACCACATGCACAATATTGTTACTGCCGATTTCCGGTTATATATTTTGGAATCCATCGTTAGAACTTGTCCAACCGTTAATAAATTTACCGTGTTGTGTCATTGAATTTAGTTGGATGGGGTAAATTTGGCCATTGGTTGAGTGTTGTGTGGCACCATCTAATCAGGCCATGTGGCCCCACATGATTGGGCTACCGAAATTGATCCAACTTTGGCGAGGTGTCACTAGATTTGGTGATTGTGCCATATTTAACTACAACTAAACTCTTCAAACATTTCATCCAAGGTACACCAAATTTTCCTGAAAATTTGGCCAGACTTCCAAATTGGTGAGGTTCCAAATGTATTTGATGACTTGCTAAACCTTATATCTTTCCAAGTTTGACCACAACTTTGACTAGAAATAACTTTCACATATGAACTTAAGTTGAGGCATTGTGTGCATTGTTGGAAAGCGTGTGATGAGCTCTTCTATTTGGTTTTGGATTCGTTGTGATCCAAAGACTCTACAATTTTTACCATTAGGGTGAATTGGATCATTACTCCCCAGTAAAGGTCTTTTGGTCCTCCAAAAGTATAAGCAATATTGCAATCTTGATCTGCAAAAAAAATGTCTCTAATAGGCCACACTTTCTTCTCCTTCAACTTTGTACTTTAGATCCACAAGGGATGAAATGGAGACCTATATCCAGATGAAAATTTGTATCTTCCAATACATGTTCAACTTTCAAGAGTCCAAACAAGACCATACTTTCTAAGAATTTATAGAACACTCATGGTCAAGTTTTACGGTAGAAATCATACCCTTGTTATCCAACTAAAGGCAAAAATGTCACTATATTGTAACGGATTTTATATACTTCATCACTTTTACTAAATGTTCTGCAACATGTGATTCACAATGAGGCTAAGCTAAACTACTTAAAAAATTTACGCATCCCTTACCTTATTAGGCTAATGGGGTTTCTTCATGTAGTTGGATTCTTGTTGAACTACTCCAATGGTCGGTTCCTGATGAGCCTCATCATTAGGTAACTATATGGACCTTAATTCACCTTCTACCTTAGTCAAATCAACTCTTCTCGCAATTTATCACATGTTTTGATTATATTTTGTTTAATGAGATGAGTCAAAGGGAGATATTATGCTTAGTGGACTAATGTGCATTAAATGTAGGTTTGTGAGAGAAAATGAGGGAATTTTGGCAAGATTAAAGGCTGAAACTGGAATGGGACAAGCAAGAGATATTGTAGGAGATAAATCCTCCTCGTTTACTCCTCCCTCAATCAAATATTCCTCCATCAATCACACTATCTTGGAGTACAAGCAGCCAAGTCATGAATCAAAAGGCAATCGATAAAGTGATAGTCAAAGAGTTAGTTCATCTTGAGTTTGGGAGCCAAGCATCCCTAGATTTAAGGAAGTGATTGGAGACTTTAGTTTTATAAATAAAGAGGCCTAGAGCCTCATTAGGATTCGAATTTTTGTTGTAAAAACACTAGTTCGTTTCAAGCTCCAGACTTGTGGAAGACATTGCTATGTAATTCTCTATTTTGATAATGAGAATGAGCATTTTATTGATCCAACACTGAGTTAACTAAGAGGGATGAAGCTCTTGGGTTAGGGCCCAACCCTAGTAGCAAAGGCTCATCTTCTTGTATCTGTATGCTTAGATTAATTTCATAGATTCATGGTTGAATCACCCTACGAAGTGTTTCATTACAAGGTGTGGATTCGATTAGTTTGGTTATTAGTCTACTTCCATTTGTGCTTTACTTTAGAAGTAGGTTAGAAAGGATAAAAGGAGCATCAAAAAGCTGTCAGTAGTTGGCTTTGCCTCACTTCTTCCAGCGGGGATCATGATTTGAGGAAAGGACCCCCATGCAGCCCCAAAAAGACAAAATTCTACTTTCTCATAGAATTTAGAGTTTCCAATGCTTAAGCTAGCATTTGATCAATTTGCAAGTGTAGGAATTAGCCATCATTTCTTCCATCTTCATTATTATAGTATAACTCATCAATGAATTCATCTTATTCTGCAAATTTTCCTCATGCATGAAGTAGACAACTAGCTCATTAAACTTTGTTTTTATAGCTCATTGAAATTCTTCTTGTTTACATAATTTTTGGGAAAATATCATTGTTCGATGCAGTGCAGGTGTTTCAAAAGTAGAGATAAATTTCATAGCAATAGACCTCCTTCCAACTCCATCCATCCATGATCATTCCTCACTTTCACTAAGAGCCTCACCAATTTCATCATTCTTCAAGGAAACTTCTTCAAGCATGTTGAGCAAATCCAACCATCTTCTAACCTTGGTGTTGCGTTCTGAGTAATCCTACGCACTTTCTCACTCCATTCCATCCACCAACCACCTTCCCTAAGCCTTCCATCATCTTCAGCACCCATCATTTTTCTCTCAGTTGTATCATGTATAAATACAAGGAATCCTGTAGGTTTTCCTGTAGTGGCATGTTTTAAGGCCGAATTGAGGGAAAACCTCCAGGAATCCACATAAGGTCACTTAAGGGTCTCCCAAACTTTCCAACTATCCACCATCATCCCTAAGCCACCTGCCACACAACCAAAAGAGATTATCGTTCACACTTGTTTTTCCATAAAAAGAATAAAAAGGACAAAAATAGATTTATTTCAGTCCTTTACATGCACAGTAGTGATGTTTGATGTTTTGAACTTCCATGCTTAGGACAGTAGCATTTCATACATGTTAACTTGGCATTCTTGTAAAGCATAGTTTCTCAGCAGTTAGTTAGGAAATGGTGTGTTTTAGAATTGGATTTCAGTCCTTTTCCTTATTGTAGTAGACAAGCTTTCTCCTAGAGTAGATTTCTCTCTCTTTCATCAGTAGTCAAGCTTCTTCCGAATCCATAGAAGTTTGGATTGAAAACCCTAGTGATCTCTCACCAACTGAACAATGACAAAAGCCAGAACCATCATTTTTACTTGTTTATATAACGTTGTCACCTCCAAGTTTGTACGAACCCCAGTTTGATAAAGTAAATCTGGTAGCCCCAGGAGTTGCAGCATTCTTGTAGCAATACTGGTGCTCATCACTTTTTGGTGTCGTTTCCAGGGAGGTGTCTAAGTAATATGTGATTATTGCTTTCTTTCTTCCATTTCTTGTTTCTAATATTCTATTAGTAGTTTAATTTCTGCAAAAGTAATTTAGTTTGCTTTCTTTTCCATTCTGCGTTCTTTCTTTTCCTTTCCATTATGAAAGTAAGATTTCAATCAAGCAATTAATTTTCCATTCAGTTATTAGTTTCATTCAGTCTACAATTTCAATTCTACAATTACTTTCAAAGTTTGAAAAAAAAAACACAAAACACAACAAAAACATTTTTTCATGCCTCGTAGGAATAGGGATAACTTAGGGAATTTTTTTCCAAATACCCCCACTACTTCAACAACCAACCTTCCCTCTTCTTCAGTGGCTGTGAACTGGAGGAACCCTTAGGTGAGCAACCAAAAATATTTGAAGAACCTACAAGGGAAGAAGAAGAAGAAGAAGAACCCATTCCTATTGAACCAAAGGTTGTAAACAGAAATGACAGAACAAATAGGGAAAGAGTTGAGGGTGCCTTCACCATAAAGGGAACCAATTGGGATACTAAGATGAAAAATATAAGCCCCTCTGCCCTTCCTCATTTCCATGGCCTGAACTTAGAAGATCTAGAAACTTTCTTATTTGAGTTTGTTGTCATATGCCGAACCTATGACTACATCAATGATGACCAGAAGTTGAAACTATTTCCATCCACTCCGAAGGATGCAACTTTGTGCTAGTTCATGGTTTTACCTGGAGATAGCATCACAACTTGGGCTCAGATGCAGAAATCCTTCAACAACAAGTATCAAGAATACTGTAGGTATAAAGACACTAAAGAGGAAATTCTTAGGATGACCTTAGGAAATGATGAATCCCTAGAAGATTATGAAGAAATATTCTAGCTTAGCTACAAAAGGGCTATGCTTGACCTTGAGTCACTAAAGCTACTACTACTTAGGGGAGTAAGGTAAGATCTTCTGGATACCCTAGACTTGTTAGAAGGAGGGGACATCTACCAATTACCTTATGAGGATATCAAGACTGTCTTTAGAAACCATTCTAGGGAAGCTAGGAAAAAGTGTAGGGATAGTCAACCTATGGTGAGTCCATCCTCTTCCAATTCATCCATCAAAGGTGAAATTGGAAACATTCTGGATGATTTCAAGAGTGAGCACTGCAAACCCTTGCCCTACAGATGGACACTATGCACATTAAGAGAAAATAGGAGGAATCAAAGAGAGCCTTAGCCATTTTCTGCCTTAGATGCACCAGGAGGCACCCTAGGAATGAATGTCTATTGAATTCTATTGAGACATGCTAAGTCTGTGAAGAAAACCACTCCACAGACAAGTGCCCTTCTTTACCTAGACTAAAATTTATATATCAAGGAGCTTAAGGGGTAACTGAATAACTCTACTTCATAAACCAAAGGAGACCTCATGGGCCTAGGCCATACCAGCAAGGAATGCAAGGGTCACCCAATGCATATTACAACCCCAACCAGACCACATCCATACCTTCTTAGGGTCCCCATGCTCATCCTTCCTAGTTTACACCTCCTCCTTGGTCCTTTGCACCTCAGTATCATTCCCAGCCAGCCAACCAGTCATTTCAACCATATGCTCCGCACTAACTTTAGTGGAACATACCGCCCCAAGGGTGGAGGCCCCCATAGGACAATGCTCTAGCCTTATTTCCTTCACCACCTACTCAACAACAACTGTTACACTCTACTCCACCTAAAAAACCCCAGATGCCTTCCCAGCCAAATCCGAATCCAAACAACAGACAAGCATAGCAAGTATACAATGGAGAGACATCCTATCCAACTTATGCTATGGAAATTTAGGAAATAAACCTGAGATCTGGGAGTGTACTCCCAGACATCCAACCTCTACCTCCACCTAGGGAGGTTGAGGAAGAAAGAGAGGAAAGCATGCTTAAAATAAATCCACCACCCTTTCTTGAGAGATTAACCCAACTACTCCAACCTATCCCATAAGAGACTGAACTTTTCGGAGAATTGAAAAACCTATGTGTCAAAATTCCACTTCTCCAAGCTATTAAAGATGTACCTATTTACAACAAGTTGATTAAAGAGAAGTGCCTCAAGCATCCAGGGAGGCAAAGAAGAGATGCCTTTACCATTAATGTCATTGGACAGTTGTCCAACTTAATGTTGGGGCAGGTAATCTATCTGAAGTATTTGGACCCTAGAAGTCCTGTAGTAGATGTGCACATTAATGGAACCATTGTCCCACACACTCTAATCGATCTTGGGGCTGCCATTAATGTGATGACCAAGGACACCATGCTCAAGCTCAGCCTCCAAGGTTCATTGAGAAATGCCACAATAGTCTGTAACTAGTAGACCGCTCCACAGTGACCCATGAGGGGATTGTGGAGGATGTGATGGTCTCCATTAACTCTTGGGAATACCCTGTAGATTTCCTAGTTCTCTAGCCTAAGAGTAAGCTTACTGGTTACCCTCTCATCCTTGGGAGGTCCTGGTTATCCATTGTTGATGCCTACATTAGCCGCAGGGCTATAAATATGATCATAAAATATGCACATATGTCCAAGCAGTTAGTCCTATACCCTCTTGCTCAGCCATCTCTAGAACATGACTTACCTTTGTGGTTGGAAGAGGAGGAAGAAGATGAAGTTTATTCCACCCAAATCTATACCTTAGAAACAACCATGGGAGGGGGACAATAGGATGAAGATGATTTGATTGAACACGTACTCCAAAGTCAAACTCCCAGTACATTTTCCTTGGAATAAATAGTGAAGGAAACCCAAAACAAACATCAAATTGATCTATGATTAGCTGACTCCAACCCTATCCATGTCAAAACCATAGAATTCGGCCCCGAGAGAGCTTTGAAAATCAACCCATCTGTTTCTATTCACCAAGAAGAAAAGTTGTGCAACTTGCTAAAGGAACACCTAGATGCCTTTGCTTGGAGTTACATAGAAATAAAGGGAGTGCACCCCTTGGTGTGTACTCACCACATTTATATCAAAGAATGTTGCAAGCCAGTCCGGCAACCCCAAAGGAGGATGAATCCAACTCCTAAAGATATAGTCAAAGAAGAACTGCAAAAGTTGCTAGATGTAGGATTCATTTACACTATCTTAGACAGTGAGTGGGTCTCTCCTTTGGTGTTGGTTCCAAAGAAAAATGGTAAGTGGAGGATTTGTGTCAATTACAGGGAGTTAAAAAAAGCTACAAAGAAGGACCATTTCTCTCTACCTTTCATCGACCAAGTGTTATATGGCCTAGCAGGAACAAAAAAATTCTCCTTCCTAGATGGATTCAGTGGGTACAATCAAATCCAAATCAGCCCAAAAGACAAGGATAAGACCACCTTCACTTGTCCTTGGGGTACTTTTGCCTATAGGGTCCTTCCTTTTGGCCTATGTAATTCTCCTGTCACTTTCCAGAGAGCAACCTTGAGTATCTTTGTCGAGTTAGTACATTATGCGTTAGAGATTTATATGGATGATTTTACACCTTATGGATGTGATTTCCAGGAGGCTCTGTCCAACTTAGTGTTGGGAACGGGTTCCCCCAAGAGTAGTTTTGGGGCTAAAAGCCCATGTTTTGGGATAATTTTTTAATAAAGTTGTAAATTCTCCACATTTTGTGGTCACTGAGCGTGAAGGTGTCAAGATTCATAAAGGTTATCCACCCTTATTTTGTAAAGTGTCAAGTCGGCTGTAAAGATCTCCGTGGACTATGGGATTGTATAAAAAGGAGCTAAGTAAGTAAGCTTTGAGAAGTTAAGTTAAGTAAGGGAGAAAGTAGTGAAGTAGAGTCGACAAGTCTAAGTGATCTTGGGTCTTAGAGTAGGTAGACGCTCTACAGCTAAGTGTGCAGAGGCCTAGGGTGGAAGTCCGCAGCTGAGTGCACGAACCCCTGCATCTATGTGCGCGGGGAGGATAGAGTCTGTATTAAACTGGAAGATATCAATAAAGAAATGTATTATGCAATTACTATGTATTTAGTTCTTGTTAATTCATTTGATTATATTGCATTTTGGGTTTAATTTGCAATGTTTATTTGATGCGCGAATATATGTGATTGTATCGATTAATTGAACGCAAGTAAGGATATTAGTTCACGTGGTGTTAACTGTGATTGATTAGTAAGATAAGTAAAACACTTGAGATAAATTGGGAACCTATACAATACATTTTCATAGCTGCACGAAAGTGTGTGGACCATGGGTTGGGGTTGTGCGAAAGTACGTGGACCACAGGTTGGGGTTGCAAGAAAGTCAATCGTACACCTTCGCAGAGGTACTAAAGCGCAAAATAAAGGGTAAACTGATAGAGCCCTAATTCTTAGTGACCTACGCTAAAGTAGGGGCAGAGGGTATAAACTAACATCATGACCATATCAGGGTGCAGAAACTTGATTCCAACATCCCCCCATACTGCTTCGGGTGAGACTTCAGACCCCGCTCCGCGGGCTGATGCCGAAAGGGCCAATAGTGTAGGGATTGGTTTGGCTAACTAACGGTGAAGCTAGGTAAGGGCCCGCAAAGCCAACAAATGGTTTTGTTGCTGGGACCAGAATCTACATGAGAGATGTATGATGTCGTATCACTGGAATCCAACTAAGAAAAAGATTAATGACTGGTTGGATAGAAAGATCCACAAATTCATGACGCAGGAGAACAAAAACATGTGGTTGACAAAGGAATAGTGGCTAGATAGGTACATGTATACAGAAATCCATGAGATCTTTTTCTGCTTCTTTCTAGTTGAGTTATACAAGTGGATTGTGAAGTTAGCGAATAGCCAAGGAAGGTGGAGGCTTGATGGTCCTATTGTCTGGACCCTAGAGCTAGTACAGAAACTAGAAGCTTATGAGGATAAGATCACCCATGCTATCGATCATTGGCTTGATCATACCATAGGAGGATTTGTGACTGGATTCACACTCGATACCTCAGTCAGTTACAGCGAGGTGGAGCTACACTTTTTCAAAGGTCCCTAAATATAGCCCCCTAATTTCACCTCCTTTGAGTAACGAAGAGGGAGTAGCACAGGCTTCTCCGTGAAGTGTAGTTTAGTTGATAAAACAAGGATTCCCACGACTACCACCTCCACCTACACCACCTCCAACTTCACCATCGTCACCTGCGACTTTTACCACACCACCACCACCTCCACCACAGTTCAACATGGTGAATTCAATGAAGCTGCCTTTGTTTAAGGGATTGGGAAATGAGGACTTAGACCAGTTATGGTTCATCATAAAAGTTTTATGGGAAGGTCAGGGCATCATAAACAATCACATGAAGAAGGCAACGTTGGTTAGTGCTTTACAGGATTGCACACTAACTTGGTACATCAAGGACTCTAATGATAACCCAAATGTTGGGTTGACAGAGATCTAGGCCATGTTGAATAGAGAATTTAGTAGGCTTATATTTGAGGCATAGTCGATTGTGGGGTTCAAGGAAATCACGATGAAACTAGGTGCGACACCTTGGGAATTGGATCAGAGATTGAAGTGTAAAATCCGCAAAGCTAATATGAATTTAACATATCGACAACACCGCGAGTGGTTCGTAGCTTCGCTCCTGCCTCACTTAAGGGTTGCACTATTGCAATAGAAGATTACAACCCAAGCAGAGGCCTTGGAGATTGTAATAAGACTACATGAAACACCAATGCAATATTCAAATCTTGGGGTTCAATAGATCGATGCAAGGTTGCAAAATCTTTGCCTCAAACTGCAAAACTTGAAGCATGATAAAACAATTCGACCAGAGGTGCGTGAAGAGATATGGTGCCTGAAATGTAAGGGTTAGGGGCATTACAAGGACCACTGCTCTATCTTTGTGAACTAAATTGAAGGAGGAGGATCAATGCCTTTGAGGCCAGAAGCCCAAGCAGGACCGAGCTCGGGGCCTGCATTGTGGTGCACTATATGTCAGGTAACAGGGAAACATACGACTGATAACTGTCATTTTTTGCAGAAGTTTGTAAAAATCCACAACAACTGTTCAACAACTTTTACAGGTCAGTAGGGCATGGTGAGTGCAACTACCAAAGTCATGAGTTGATGATGGATAGAACGCTCGCCTATATAATTCAAGCAGAAATGCACCCCCCTGACCAGAGAACTGGGATGGCGCGAAGAGGCTTTTAGGGGTGCAAACGAGGCCAAGGTGGAGGAGGACCTAGCAGAGGTCGAGGACATCAGATCTATTACAATTGTGGAGGACCAGGGCACTATGCCCAAAAATCCACTAACCCAACACGTCCATCGTGAAAATATTGTACTTAGTTTGATCATGAGATGGAGGATTGTCCTACACTGATAGCAAGGATACAAGACAAAGGGGTGCTACCACCGCAGTCGACTTAGAACTTGCAGATGATGAGGGCTGAGCCTCGTGAAGAGGATCCGAATGTGAATATAGTGCTCCGAAGTGCAATTTCAATGGGCAGAGATAAGGGGAAACATCCCGAAGACAGTGCATGGGTTTGCAAATTTTCGGTGAAAGAGGCTGAATTTTATTTGGGGCGCGCACATGAAATGTTCATGGAAGAAAAAAAGATCTTCGTTGAGGCTTCTACCTCAGGGAGCTGGGATAATCTTGTTTAGGAAATGGACCCTTCTATGCTTACGACCTTTTTAGAGACCTGCATGAAGTTGTTGCATGAGAGAAAGGTTGTGAAGGGGTTATAGGAACTTATAAATAGATGCATCAGAAATGCTCTAGGTGAACTGCACGTGGTACAAAAGATTGGTAAGCATAAGGCATGGACAGGGTGTGAGATGAGACTCACCACGTAGATAGGAGAATATGAAATGGATTAGGTTATTTTGGATCTAGGGTTAGACACAAATGTTTTGCTGAAGCAGACTTGGGAGCAGATGGGGAGACCCATGCTGCAGTGGTCTTTGATTTAGTTAAGAATGGAAAATCAACAGAAAATCATCCCCATGGGACGGCTGCAAGGATCAACTACAGATATTGAAGGCATGAGCACATTGGCTGACTTTGAAGTTATATAAATTATGGATGATAGCAACCCCTACCCTGCGCTTCTTGGAATTGATTGGGCTACTAACATGAACGGGGTAATCAACCTAAAGATGCGAAAGATGATATTTGAAAGGAAAACGCTTTGCGTAATAGTACCCCTAGATCCTGTTGAAGGACCGTGCTATACTCAACTAGTCCGTGATTACGAGAGCAATGACGATTTGGACTGCATATATAAAATAACAGCACGAGACCAATATTGGGTGAATCCAATAGCGGATGGCCAAATAATATGGGATCGCGAGAGTTCCTACACCCTAGACTCGAACGAAGAATTAGTGCACTGGAAGAATCGGCTACATGAAGTAACTACGCTGAGCTGTAACATGATGACCCAATCACTGTAATGTGTGTCATCAGAGTTATAAAATATACCCGCTTATGATGGCTTGAATGATGTGGATGTGTTTTTGGATGCATTTGATAGGGAAGTACCAGAGAAGCAGTGCTTCTAGGCTTTGGATTGGGCACCACGTGCTACACCCGCGAGATGGTGGGTTACGCATAAGGGTAGTTTTTATGACTCGTGCGAGTGTAGGAGGATGATGAGAACATGCTTTGGGAAGCCAAAGGTATGAGTAATAGATAAGTATGACAGGAAGGATGATCCACACGCACACTTGGCCAAATGGGCTAAGGCCTATGGCACAAAGCCCCAACTTGAATGGGTGCACTTGTTTTGTCACACCTTGGATGTCATCCCAACAAACTAGTACTTGGAGACAGAGCTCTGCCATGGCATAGGAGAATGGGATATTCTGTGCAAAGGGTTCATAGTTACGTTTAGCTTCGAAGACAGATTTGACAGTATTGATGAAGTGCTACAAGAAGTTAAAGCAACAACCTTTAGGATACCGTAGGATCCTTTGGATATGATTCAACCCGATTGGACTACTCAGCTGAGCCACATGATGGAATGCCATAATGTGATAGTCGAAGAAGAAGACAAGGACCCCCGAAATATTAATATCCCTAAAACCGAGGTTCACTGCGATGTCAAGGGACTACAGATTGAGAATCTTGATATAACCACACCACTAAAAACGAAACAGGTAAATATTGGTACTGAGGCGGAGCCCAAATTCGCGAAGATTGGATATTACTGGGATGACGCGCTAGTAGATAAGGTCATTGAATTGCTCCGTGAATACCAGGATTTGTTCCCTACCAAGTTTACAGAGTTAAATTGGATAATAGGAGACCTAGGTGTTATGAAGATCACTTTAAAACTCGATGCGAAGCTGGTTAAGCAAAGACCTTACCATCTCAATCCGATGTATAAGGAAAATGTTCGCTTAGAGTTAGATAAGATGCTCGTAGTAGGCATCATTGAGCCCATAGAAGAATCTGATTAGGTGAGCCCAATGGTGGTACAGGAAAAGAAGCAGAAAGATGAAATAAGGATATGTGTAGATCTTAGGAAGTTGAATGACACTTGTGTGCATGATCCTTTCCTGATTCCATTCACTGATGAGGTATTAGATAACGTAGGTGGCCAAGAAGCATACTGCTTCACTGATGGGTTTTCTGGGTACCATCAAATCAAAATCGCGCCTAAAGATAGAAGCAAGATGACCTTCACAACTGAATGGGGATGTTTTCAGTACACTGTAATGCCTTTCAAATTGAAGAATGTGCCTGCGATTTTTTCACATGTAGTCATTGCTTCATTCAAAGACTTCATTCATAAGTTTTGAGAGGTGTGCTTTGGTAACTGGACTATGTTTGGGTTGGTAAAACGCCATGTGGCCAGTTTTCACTTAATGCTAGATACTTGTCGAAGGTACCAAATTGCGCTCAATTTGAAGAAATGTATGTTTTGTGTTCCTTTTGGGACTCTACTAGGTCATGTGGTTTGTAGACAGGGATTGATGGTAGATCCCACGAATATCGTAGTGATACTTAACTTGGAGGTGCCGAGGAGTGTGAAACAACTGTGCACAACCTTGGGACATACTGGGTCCTATAGGAAGTTTGTCAAGGGCTATGCCCAGATCACTGTGCCTATGGAGAATCTGTTGAAAAAGGATGCTACGTTCTATTGGAATTAGGACTGTCAGAAAAGCTTGGACATGTTGAAAGGAAAAATGGTCACCGTGCCGATTTTAGTCTTCCCAGATTGGAAGAAAGAGTTTCATGTACATGTAGATGTGTCATGTATAGCACTAGGAGAAATACTGACACAGGCTAGGGGAGGAGACTTGGACCATCCTATAGTGTTTGGAAGTAGGAGGTTATACAAGGCTGAGAAGAACTATTCCACCACTAAGCAGGAAGGATTAACCATGGTATACACGCTCCAGAATTTTTAGACACTATTTGCTGGGTGGACATTTTAAAATGTATACAGATCATTCTGCACTTAAAAGTGGTTAATAAGCCTGTGTTGGGGGAGAGAATTTTTAGGTGGTTATTATTGCTCCAAGAGTATGATTTTGAAGTTATTGTGAAGCCTAGATGATTGAATGTAGGACCAGACCATCTGTCATGCATCCAAATAGGGGAAGAGCCCACTAATTTGGAGGAGGGATCACTTGACGTGTAGCTCTTTGTAGTGCGCATCACGGATTCTCATTTTGAAGACTTCATACACTTCCTAATGACAAGAACTGCCCCGGAAGGCTACACCATCCAACAAACAAATGAGTTAGTGGTGCGCGCGGCATACTTTTCTGTCACTACCGGACATCTCTACAAAATGGGATTTGATGAAGTGTTGAGACTATATGTACCAGAGTTTGAAATTAGCAGTATTCTCATGGATGCTCATGGGGGTGCCACGAGAGGCCACTATGTAGGAAGAGCGACTACGCAAAAGATTCTACGTGCAGGGTTGTGCTGGCCAACCCTCCATTAGTATTCCAAAGCCTATTGCAAGGCGTGTGACGTGTGTTGGTCACTTTAATTGCTTATTAATTAAACAGTCGAGTGCCACATAAATTGTCAACCCGGGAAAGTCCGATTATTTCAAAGGCAACTACATACTGTAGGTACTCAATTTTAATAGCACTAAAAAGCTGTAGTATAAATAAATCACACTCTGTTAAACTTTTACTCTGTGTTACAACAACTATACTCTATTGCAGGTATCTAATAAGAGATGGATAATTACTTAAAAAAGAATAAATCTGCAAAAGAAAACAATGGTTGTTCTGTAACAAAGGATCAGGACCCTATCCCCAAAGTAGGAACATTCAGCACCTGCCTCTGTTATCCAGTTCACCAATTCACTCTGTAAATCCTAATCACCGGTGAGGCACTCATGTAATAACATCAATCGATTAAAAGAGAAACAGAGTTTTAGCAAAAGTAAAATAACATCCATAAACAATACTTGTTAACAACGTATGAACAGAAATCACACTTAACACACAACAAAAAGAAAATGGGTGAATCTTGTGATGAAGGTGGGCCCTGTCATTCTCACAAGATTCCCCAAGACATGAAAACTAAGATGAAATACTCAGAACAAAACTTTATTCATCTGTCAATATACCATATTACAGAAAAGATTTAGTCTCGTTCCTTCAACTAAAATCCTTATGTTACAGCTTGTTCATCCCTTTTTCCTCTAATGTAGATGTCTCATCTTTATAGAGGAGACATCTATTACAAAATATTTTCATTATAGATTCTAGTTCAACCCTTTGTACAAAAATAGGGAAATTAGTTTCCCGTCAACAGAATGTTGTTACAGTAATTTAGATTGTGAACGTTACGACCAATGTAATAGTTTCTTCAATGATTGATCAGGTTCCTTTGTTGTTGCAAATCTGGTACGCAAACCTCAACTGTCTCCTTGAGATTTGCATGTTTTTCTTGTTGTTTCAGCTTCGAGATTTGTGTTGTTCCTACTGTTTCAGCAACTGCAAAAGATAGTCCTGCCAACTTTAGGCAGTTTCAACAACTGTTCAGCAACTCAGTCAACTTCAAAGATCAATTATAAAGATAGCATGATTATGTGTTAAATAATTAAACATATAGCAATGAGAAGAGTCACTGTATACCTTGAGAATGATTGAGTCAAAACACTAGCAAGGACTTTCAAATATGGGTTGAAAAGGGTAATATTACGACAAAATATAAGGTCAAAGATAGACAATATGGGGTCCTAACATCCCCCCCAACTGAAAGGGTTGCATGTCCGCATGCAACTTCTACTCTGAATCTAAGTCGGAATACTGGGATGAACAATGCAAATTGCTTATGTAGTAAGTATAGAAAGTGCTGTCAACCATGTCTCTAAACCCTTGGACACTCTGAACTTTCTGCCATGCTGCCAGCTCCTCCTTTTTGGTCAATTTGAACTGAGCCTTGTATTACTGACCTGGTAGCCATAGAAGATGGAAGTGAAAGTGATAACCAATCCATTGTTCAGCACACTGTTGAATACATTTCACATAATTAGGTATTCGTGAGATTGCTGCCTGAAGATTGAGAGGGTTAAAGGGGTGGTACTCCCATCTCTCCTTAGGACAGTGTTCCCAAAATAGATTATTTTCTTTTATAGCCAAAGTTCCCTTAGTTTTGACATAGTATTGGCAGTCTGCCAAGACTGCTGCCTGTAGTTTCCTGATATGGTCAGTCATCCCTGGCTCTTGTAGAATTCGTTGATATTCGGCGATAAAAACAGCGTCATTTTGTGGCTCAGCTCGGATCCAGAGAAGACAGTTCTCCTCATTGTGTGTTGCTAACATAAAAGTTGATTAGCCAAGAAAGAAATGAAGGCTCTTATTTAAATATCGCCAACGAGAGGAACTAAACTAAGCTTCCTATCTTCAGGCATAGCCTCATTGTGAAGATAGAGTTCACACAACAAGTTCTGGTCACTATTCGATGCTTCTGCAAAGGTCTCAATAAATTGCTGAGGTGTAGACACCTGGCGGGGTCGTCCATCCTTGATTGCTTTCACTTGGAGGAATGCTAAGCGTTCTCTCAAAAACATAGAATAGTTAAAAGATGGTTTCCTAGTGGCAAGTAACCTTTGGACCAAGTCAAAGATAAGGGACAGTCTGGTTTTTAGCTTCTTGTTTTCCTTGTGTTGTGCACGAGACTGTTCAAGAACTTCCCAATTTCTGTATGCATAATTGAGCCATAATGACTGCTATTGCTAAAATGCCTTTCCTTGTGAGAGATCATATTCTATCTTCCATTTGTCGCTTAGTTCTTGAAAATTGGAGGTCTGTGTATGAGCGTTACTGACACATCGAGGTTCAGTCTGGGTAGCCGCAGTCTTAAAAGACTTTGGTACTCTTTTCTGCTCTGTAACAACTAGGGTAGGCCGGGGTGATTTTATTTCTTCCTCCAAGATCCTTGAAGACCCTACTGGTTCTTATGTAACAGCAGGGTACTCCTTTTTAACTATAACAGGAGGAGATGTTGGACTGGCTCCAAACAACGGAACTTCAACTATCTTATATCTTGCTCGAGAATAGAGATCACCACATTCACTGCACATGTATTCATTGTATTGATCCTTTTCTGCACTCTTTTCAGCTACAGATGCTACCTGAGCTAACATGTACAGATTGAGTTCCTTTTCATAAGCTTCCCTTGCCTTTGTTAACTCTTGCTGATAAGCCTTAATTTCAGATTTCAAAAACTCATTTTCTCCCTGAAGGGAGGTTAAAGTAACCGGGCCTTCTGTAGCAGTTACAGGTTCCAGTGGATGGGAGGATTGTTGTTCAGTGGCAATTTCATCATTTGCATCCTCAACAGGTGGTTCTTGTGTATCACCCGTTGGGTCAGTGGCTGGTTCTTGTGTATCAGCCACATCTAGGTTGTCTTCCTTTTGTTTCCCAACAGGTGGTTCTTGTGTAACACCTGTTAAGTCAGTGGCTGGTTCTTGTGTATCAGCCACATGCCTTACATCGTCTTGGGTGTCTACTTTAGATGAATCGGTAGCTGGTTCTTGTGGAGGAGCTGCATCTTTTGAGAAAAATGATGTCACAAAATCGTGAACGCTCTACATTTCGGCACCCGAGGGTGAGGAAGGTGAGGGTTCAGGGCTAGGCAGAATACGGGATTTTAGAATGATAGGTGGGGAATTTGGGGTAATGGCCTCAGTTTTTGTAGATGTCCTTGTTCGTCGTCGTGGTAAGGAAGCATGAAAAACAATGGTTTTTCTCTTACGAGTACTTTTCCTCAAGGTAGGGGGATTATCAGAAATAGTGGCTTCCTTAACTGAGGCCCTCGTTCTTCTCTTTAGTGGGGTTGCAGCTTTCTATTGTATTTTCGTTTTGAGCATAATAATGGGGGTATTGTCATCCGAATTATCGGTGGGAATATGGACGATGGGAGTGGATGATTCAGCTTCATTAAGGGGTGGGGTCTATTGCAGATTTTCAGTGCTCAATTGGGGTGTTTCAGCTGCTGGTTACTGATTTTCGGCAGCTTGTTGGAAGTTTTCTTTTGCTGGTTGAAGGAATTCAGTAGTTTGCTGGGGATTTTCTTCAGATTGTTGGGAATTTTCTTCAGCTCGCTGGGAATTTTCTTCGGCTTGCTGGGGATTTTCTTCAGCTTGCTGGGGATTTTATTCAGCTTGCTAGGGAGGGTTGTTGAGGGGAGGGGGATTGTGAAAGGCAAAGCCTCTATGAATTAAGAGCTGAACCAGACGATGGTGCGTGAGGGAGAGGAGTTGGTGCCTTGCGTTCACGATATAGTGTGCCATATTTTTTAGACAGCCTAGATAGTATGGCATATTTATTAAACGACCTTGCCTCAAATGATTTAATAACACAAATTCGTACTGGTAGACAACCTGATAACGTCCCTCGTAGGTGAAGTAATGCTTAACGAACTCCGTAACCTTCCACCATGGCGGTGGTAGTGATACAAGTGAAAAACACCTGCCTTTAAATTCAACGCGCTCCCCTGGTAGCAGAAAATCTTACTATGCGTTGAGAATGAGGTGTTTCTGGCTGAACCAACAAGTACCATTGGTTGGTAACCCTGAAACATGTGCTATATCCTCCTCTGTTACTGGAATTCGCACTCCTTAGACAGTAGAGTATCCTTCCCTCAAATTGCATGCAAATTCCAGAACCTGTTGGGAATCAAAATCTGGAAGCCTTCGGAAATAATCCACCCATCCTGCTTGTAGAGAGATTTGGTATGCCTCCTGGTAAAGTTCCAATAATTCCATTGAGCCAAGTTCATGTCTAACAACATTTCTTCCCATAGTTACTGGTTCAGCAAAATACAGAGTGCAGAGCCGAGTTTCCAAGGTCGAAACAGAGTAGGATGTTGCAAATGAAGTTATGACATGATAAGGTACAGACGGGGTGACTAGACACTGCCACGACAAGTAAGAAATGACGGTAGTCGGTGTATCATGTAATGATTACAATATTTCAGCATCCCCCCCCCAACTGTGGCTAGAATGATATGGTTGAAGGTACGGTGATTTCGGCAATCATATCAATATCTTCTCATTAACTAAAATTTAATATTTACACCTAAACACGCATATCTTTACATTTTACCTTTGGTTGTTGCGGGAAAAGTATTATCTCGTCATTAATAGATCGATGATGGTTATAAAAAAGGGTTTGTAAAGTATGAGGGTTTTTATACAAAAGATTTTCTTTATTCATGGGAAGTAATAGTGAAGGAACATAATTATCAGGATGAATGGCTGATTCCTTTAATGAAGAGTGATATGTATCCATCGAAAGTAATGGTTCATTCTCGGGAAAAATGGGGAAATTGGTGCTTCTTAGGAAAAATGGAAAAGATTGGTGTTTAAGCACCGGGAAATGGTGTTTCAGCAACAAAAAATGGTGTCTCAGCAACGGGAAATGGTGTTTCAGCAACAGGAAATGGAGGGAAAATGTTGCTGAAGGGATGTGAGAGGAAATGAATTATGATCTGAAGTGAAATGGCAATGTTTCCCAAGTCGAAGCTTAATCCTTCCTGTATTGAGATTTTTCTTCTCAGCCATCCTGCGAAGCTAAGATCTGCAAAATAGTTAATTGTAACATGGCAACCCTTGACACGGATTATTAGTTAAGAAATCTAGTATAAGAAAAATAAATATATAAACAAAAAACTAAGTGCAATGAGGGATAGCAGGCTCCCCCAAAAATACATAATGTATATCTGTCATGCAAGTGGGTTTGAAATCCTCTTTAGAAATAGGTTGTTGATACAAACGGAGCCGATACCCATTCACTAACAATGGCGTTCTAGAATCATCAATTGTTAGGAGTCTGACTGTTCCATTTGGGAAAACAGTATATACTTCATAAGGTCCTAGCCACTTTGTTCTTAATTTACCTTGAAAATTTTCAAAACGGAAGTCATACAGTAGAGACCAATTACCTTTTTGGAACTGCTTATGCTTAATGGTTTTATCATGCCACCTGGTTCTTTGTTGTTGTATCATAGTTGTTTGATGGATGGCATCCAACCTCTTTTCATCCAATTCTTGAAGCTGCTGCAACCTAGCTGTCTGTGCATCAGTCAAGTCAAGGTTAACATCTAAAGCATTCCTTAAGGTTTTGATTTCAAATTCCACAGGAGAAACATCGCTTTTTCCATAAACTAATTCATAAGGTGAAAAACTTGTAGTGTTCCTCCAAGTAGTTCTGTAAGCCCATAATGCTTTAGACAACCTTTGAAACCAATCCCTTCTATTCTCCTTTACCGTTTTTGTTAAAATGGCTTTTATGACTTTATTCGTACTTTCCACCTGCCCATTGGCCTGGGGGTGATAAGGCGTAGTCATTTTATGCTTAATGTGATATTTCTGAAGTGTATCTTTAAAGCCATGAGAGTTGAAAGGAGGTCCTCCATCCGTGACTAGCTCTCTAGGCAATCCAAACCTAACAAAGATTTCTTCAAATAAAAAGGTTAAAATTGATTCTTCATTAGCTCTAAGGAGTGCCTTAGCTTCCACCCATTTAGTCATATAATCTGTGCAAACCAGTATATAAACTCTTTGATTGGATGGAGGGTTGATGGGACCTATAAAATCTAGTGCCCATCTTTCAAAAGGTTCAAGTATTACCTAGGGGTTCAGTGGCATTTCATCCCTGTGATTAGGCTGGCCCATTCTCTGACAGCTATCATAGGCCCTAACATATTTCTTTGCATCCTTGAAACGCGAGGGCCAATAATAACCCATTCTAAGAACCTTGTGTGCTGTTCTTTTATCAGCAAAATGCCCTCCACAAGGGCCATCATGACAAGCCTTCAATATATCATAAACTTCATCTTCTCTTATGCATCTCCGAATTTCCTGATCGAGTCCTGTGTGAAAAAAACACCTGCTTATCCAACTGTACCTATCACTTTGCTGAATGATCTTTCTTTTCTCTCTGTGTGATAGGTGTGATGGTAGCTTCCCTGCAACTAAATAATCGGCAATGTCTGCATAGCAAGGTGAGTGAGCAGATACTACAAATAAATATTCATCCAGAAAGGAATCATCTACTGGAGTGTTCTCATCAATTTTTAACCAAGAAAGGAAATCAGCAACTATATTTTCTTTACCTAGTCGATCTACAATTGTAATATCAAATTCTTGTAATAATAGTAACTATATGGTAACTTGAGCATTTGTAACTGATTTGTTCACTAAATACTTAATGGCCGAGTGATTTGTATGCACAAAAGTAGTGTAACCGGTAATATAATGTCGAAACTTATTAATAGCATAAATGACTGCTAAAAATTGCTTCTCGGTAACTGTGTAATTAAGTTCAGCAGGGGTCATATTTTACTAATAAAATAGATAGCATAAGGAAGATTGTTTTCTTCTTGACCCAAGATAGCTCCAATTGTAGTATCTGAAGCATCAGAGGATATATGAAAGGGGAGTGCCCAGTCAGGTCCTCTTAAAATGGGCGTTGTAGACAATTGATGTTTAAGTTCATTAAATGCTTTTTGACAACCATCAATCCACTTAAATTCAACATTTTTCATAAGTAGCACGAACAATGGAGAAGCTATTTTAGAAAAATCCTTGATAAATCTTATATAATATCCAGCATGTCCTAAAAAACTTCTTACCTCAATTTTTGTTTTAGGGATAGGAAGAGTCTAAATTACTTGCACTTTAGCTGGATCAACTTGAATTCCTAGGAATGAGATGAAGTGTCCCAATACAATTCCTTGGTTCATCATCATATGGCATTTTTCAGTACTTAAGGCAAGATGTGCTTCTATACATTGTTTAAGTACTTTCTCAAGGTTTTGTAATGCATCTTCAAAAGTCACACCATAAGGAATAAAGTCATCCATAAATATTTCTAAGGAACCATTAAGCATATCAGAGAAAATCCCTATCACTGCTCTTTGAAATGTTGCTGGAGCATCACATAGCCCAAATGGAAGAAATCTATAGGAAAAAGTCCCCCATGGACTAGTAAAAGTGGTCTTGTCCTGGTCTTGGGGTGCAATCTTGATCTGGTTATATCTGCTAAATCCATCCAAAAAGGAAAAAAATCTCTTTCCTGCCAAATTGTCTAGCACCTGCTCAATAAATGGTAAGGGGAAATGATCTTTCTGAGTGGCCTTATTTAGAGCTCTATAATCTACACACACTCTCCATTTCCCATTTTTCTTAGGTACAATTACTAATGGAGAAACCCATTCACTATGAGATATAGGATATATAAATATTGCATTCAACAATTTTTGAAGTTCTTCCTTCACAATTTCCCTTAAATTGGGATTCATTCGTCATTGTGGTTGATAGACTGGGTGAGACCCCTCTTTAATATAAATACGATGAGTACATAATTCAGGAGAGATTCCCTTCATATCTGTGTAGTCCCATGCAAATGCTTCTTTATTCTCACGAAATAACTTCATTAACTGTTGCGTTTCAACATCTGTTAGGTTAGGGTTTATATTTAATGTTTTGCCAGGCTCGATTTCTACTGTTATACTCTTGGAGGAGATATCAGCTGATTTCTAAGATAAACTTTTGGTTTTAAGGTTTTGCTGGGATTCAGGTTCCAAGATTATAGTCAAGTGATCATGTGTTTCAGAGTTAACCGAAGAAGGTTCAGAAATAAAATTACTAATTAATTCATCCTTGGTTGTATCTTTAAAAGTTAAGGCTTGTCCGACAGTCAAGATGGGTTGGGTCTCATCATCCTCATAGTCTAACCATACAGAGTTATCATTGCTAATCATAGGTGTAGCATGAGGGTAAACAGTAAGCTGCTTGGTTTCACATCCGTTAGAAATTGTCATTGAACCTGATCTACAGCTGATGAAGGCATCTGTTGTAGTGAGCCAAGGTCTCCCTAAAATCAATGGATGTCCCCCCAACTTTATTTTAGTCTGTAATACAACAAAATCAGCTGGGTAGTTCCAAGATTCGACTGAAATTATCAGGTCTTCAATAAATCCTTCTGGTTTGATTGTGGAACGGTCAACTAGTTCTAAAATGGTTGGCGTTTCCCTAATTACATTATTTAACTATAATAACTGTGCAGTTTCAAGTGTCATAATATTTATAGCAGCAACTAGATCTACTAGAACTCTGGAAACAAAAGTTTTTACAACCTGTATTGTAACCGTAGGATGACCAGGGTCACCATATTTCACAGGAGGGGTTTTTCCTGACATTAAAGCAGCTAGATCACCCATCACATGAACTGTGAGGGGATCTTTAGCTTTTCTTCCAGGTTTCTTAATGCAAATATCTCTAACAGTTCTAGCATAAATTGGTACAACTCTAAGTGCTTGTAAAAGTGGAATTTTAACATACAAATTCTGCAATTCTCCTAAACGATTAAAAGCAGGTGGCTCAAGTGTCATGGTAAGAGCCAGACGTTCAGGGAATGGCGGCTTTGCTGTTTCAACAGTTTTATTAGAGGATGACTCAACTGTTTCAGCATTGTTATTAGATGACTTTTCTTTTCTTGTCTCCTCTTTATCAGAGTCAGAAGAAGTAATGTCATCAATAATGGGTTCAACTATTCTCCCAGAGCGCAAATGAATATCATTACATTGCATAGGGAAAATAGGCTGGTTTTGAATATCAATGACCTACAGAGCTTTATTGTTATTAGGGTTGGGTTTTGGTTGCACAGGCAGCTGGGGTCTCATTGTCTAGTTATTCGATGGAGCATTTGATGGCAAGGAGAGAGATTGCTGATACTGGTGAAATTGGTTTGGAAATGGGACCTGTTGAGCTGTCCAGTTTGGGTTCCATTGATTAAAATAAGATTGTTGTAGAGCCCTGGGATTCCATATTGTAGGATCAACAAAAGGAGGATTTGGTTGTTGCATGGGTGGGAAGTTCATTTGGTTGAAGGGTGGGTATTGCATTTGATTCAAGGGCAGGTAATTTGCTTGAAAAGGAGGATGATTATTCCAACGATTAAATGGCATATTAGAATTCATACCTTGTCCTCGTGGTTTCCATTGCCTCCTCTGTGTTAGCAAGTAAACTACTTCAACTTCTTCTTCAATTGGTTGTAGTGCTGCTTTTATTCCTGGTAAAGAAGGGCATTGTTGAGTCTCATGGTCCTTCTCGCAAATAGTGCAAATTGGTATCTTGTCCAGTGGGCATTCCCTTAGTGGGTGTTTTTCTCTGCATTTAGAGTAGAAAATAGCCAAAGCAGATTCTGCCTCTGCCTGCTTCTTTTTAACCTGCAAGGTATCAATTTGTGAAGCAAAAGAGCTTAACATTTCAGTTTTAAATTCTTCAAGTAAGTTACCTATTTCAGCCCCTGTTGCTCCTCCACTCGCTAATTTCTGGACTCTTGAGTATGTACTATCTTTTCTTTTTGGCCTGTTTTCCACTCCTCTTGAACATCTCTTACAGAGGTTGATAATATCATCATATGATTCCTTAGATATATCCCCTTTTCCAAGCATATTCAACATATCTAAGCAGTCATCTCATACCCCTTTCAATAATATTGACTTGAGAATATCCTTACTCATATTCAGATGATCAGATCGCTGCAAATTATACTGTAATCTTTCCATGAAATCCTCTAGGTTCTCATCCTCCTTCTAAACCGTCTTAAATAATTCCTCCTTCCTTTCTCTTGTTCGGCAATAGTCCTGGTATTTGGCCAAGAATTTTTCTTTCATTTGATCCCATGTTGTGATCACATGTCTTCCCAGGCTCATGAACCACCTTAGTGCATTTCATTTTAGTGTTGCTGGAAATAAATTTAACTTTTGAGAATTAGTAACATAATCATAGCTCCTACATAATATATCAAACTCGAACAGAAATTCATCAGGGTCTTCAGATGATAAACCATGAAAATTAGGTAGGGCTAAGAGTGGGATGTTCTTCATAGGAGTTGCCCCTCTAGGAAGAGCTCCAATAGGTAATTCCAAGGTGGAAAGGGAATTTTCTCCTCCTCCTTCTCTTCGTCCCCCACTAACAAGTCCTTCATTGTTTCCGTCCATTGGTTGTTCCCCTGTCTGACTTGCTCGGTCTTCAGCGCTTTCTATAGGGCTTTCAATGTCCTGAACTGGTTCCTCAACTTCAATATCTTCTATTGGTTCTTCAACTTCAATATCTTCTATCGGTTCTTCAATATATTCCACTGACTCCTCGATTTGTTCTACTGTCTCTTCAGCCCTTTCTGGTCCCAATACTCCCTCCGTTTCATAATCCGTCTCGAGAGGGTGCCAAGTTTGTGGCCTCCGAGAACTTATCTTCTGAGATGTTTCAGCTTTTGAAATAATGTCATCAATGAAAGTTTTCCTTCCTCCTCTGCCTTGGCCCCTGCCGCCTGTAGGGTTAGCTTTCCTGCATCCTTTCATGCATCCTGTACATCTAAAAGAAAATCATTAATGCTTTTAAAATCTTTGGTTGCCTTCGCCGGCAATGGCGCCAAAATGTTGATCACTTTAATTGCTTATTAATTAAACAGTCGAGTGCCACATAAATTGTCAACCCGGGAAAGTCCGATTATTTCAAAGGCAAATACGTACTGTATGTACTCAATTTTAATAGCACTAAAAAGCTGTAGTATAAATAAATCACACTCTATTAAACTTTTACTCTGTGTTATAGTAGCTATACTCTATTGCGGGTATCTAATAAGAGATGGATAATTAATTTAAAAAAAATAAATCTACAAAAGAAAACAATGGTTGTTCTGTAACAAAAGATCAGGACCCTATCCCCGGAGTAGGAACATTCAGCACCTGCCTCTGTTATCCAGTTCACCAATTCACTCTGTAAATCCTAATCACTGGTGAGGGACTCATGTAATAGCATTAATCGATTAAAAGAGAAACAGAGTTTTAGCGAAAGTAAAATAACATCCAGAAACAGTACTTGTTAACAATGTATGAGCAAAAATCACACTTAACACACAACAGAAAGAAAATGGGTGAATCTTGTGATGAAGGTGGGCCCTGTCCTTCTCACAAGATTCCCAGGACACGGAAACTAAGATGAAATACTCAGAACAAAACTTTATTCATCCATCAATATACCATATTACATAAAAGATTCAGTCTCGTTCCTTCAACTACAATCCTTATGTTACAGCTTGTTCATCCCTTTTTCCTCTAATGTAGATGTCTCCTCTTTATAGAGGAGACATCTATTACAAAATATTTTCATTATAGATTCTAGTTCAACCCTTTGTACAAAAATAGGGAAATTAGTTTTCCGTCAACAGAATGTTGTTACAGTAATTTAGATTATGAACGTTACGACCAATGTAACAGTTTCTTCAATGATCAATTAGGTCCCTTTGTTGCTGCAAATCTGGTATGCAAATCTCAACTGTCTCCTTGAGATTTTCATGTTGTTCTTGTTGTTTCAACGTCGAGATTTGTGTTTTTCCTGTTGTTTCAGCAACTGCAAAAGATAGTCCTGCCAGATTTAGGTAGCTTCAACAAATTTTCAGCAACTTAGTCAACTTCAAAGATCAATTATAAAGATAGCATGATTATGTGTTAAATAATTAAACATATAGCAATGAGAAGAGTCACTGTATACCTTAGAATGATTGAGTCAAAACACTAGCAAGGACTTTCAAATATGAGTTGAAAAGGGTAATATTATGACAAAATATAAGGTCAAAGATAGACAATATGGGGTCCTAACAACGTGTGTCAGAGGACTGACAGGCCATCACAGAGAGATGAGCTTCCCTTGAACCCATAGATGACATTACAACTTTTCAAGAAATGGGCCATAGATTTTGTGGGAACCATTCAGCCCCAAGGAAAGAAGATGGGAGTGTGGTACTTTATCACCACAACTGAGCATTTGAATCAATGGGCAGAGGCACAGCCTATGAAGGGTTGCACAGGTGGGAACGCTACAAATTTTCTCTTTCAGAATGTACAGACACGATTTGGGTGTCCCAAGGTACTGATGAGTGATTGTGGTACGCACTTTCTAAACAAGATGATCAACATGCTGATGAAGGAATTTCAAGTGTATCACCAAAAAAGCATGCCTTATCACCCATAGGCTAATGGGATAGTGGAAGCATTCAATAAGGTGTTGGATAATGTGTTGACCAAGGTTTGTAACACTCAGCAAAGTGATTGGGACCTATGCATATTCCAGTACTATGGGCCTATTGAACACCAAGCAAAAAGTTGACTGGGCAGACACCATTTAGGCTTATATATCATGTTGAAGCAGTGATTCCCATGGAATACATTGTGCCTAGTTTGTGCATAGTGAAACTCAAGGGTATGACGGATTGCAGAGCCCTGGAAGAGAGGCTTGCACTACCTGTTGAGCATGAGGAAGAAATATTTCTAGCTAGATTTCACCAACAGGTCCAAAAGTAGCGCGGAAAAGCATGGCATGATCAGCACATTAAATTGCACACCTTTAAGGTAAATGATCTGGTTTTGTTATATGAAAACAAGTTTGATAAATTTCTAGGGAAATTCAGAATACATTGGCTAGGGCCCTATGTCATTAAGGAGATTACCGATGGTGGAGTAGTTCATTTGGTTAAATTGAATGGAGATCCCTTCCCAGGAAAGGTGAATGGAAGCCAATTGAAACCATACACTGGTGATTTGGTCAGATGACTATATGAAAGTAACATAGTCTTAGTACTCTAGGCAGCTGAAAGGAGGCACGGGACTATAAAATACACTGCTCGGGTTGGGGAACTACGCGATTGGAGGATTGTGCGGAGCTAGGAAATGTTACAGGGTTCGCGATAGTGTGAAGGGAGCTACACTATGTAGGTAAAACCCATGTAGGTCAGCGGGAAAGTGACCGTTAAATTCATTTTTCATGATTTTACAATGAGAATGTGGCCAAATGGAGCAGTTGCCTAGCATTTAAGACAAAATTTGTGGGTAAGATCCTTGGAAATCTGTCCCCAATTCAGCACTCATGAACCGAATGTGGGGGGAACGGTCAGATTTGAATTCAAATTGGCCTATAAATTACAAGTAAAGGCCCAACGAAAAACACTTGGCATTTTGAACATTGAGTTGGTGAGCTCTCAGATGTGCATGATCCAGGCATTCCTCGAATAATTGCTTGACTACCCAGTGTTTGATCAATTTCTAGAGTCCAACCACAATTTTATTAGTGATTTTATCACAGGATCCGAAGCTATGGATGCCAAGGTAGTGACAATGAGGGGGATGTGCTAGAGGTTGTTATGGAGGCAGAAGGAGTTGCTCCAGAGGTTGTAGAGGTACTAGCTAAAGTCCCCAATTCACCACGGATGCCTAGACGAAGCCTAGCCCGACCATAGAGAGTGCAAAGGATAAGAAGGGCAAGCCGACTGCAATACTGGTGCATGCGTCGCTTAGAAGAAACCCACAGAAGGACAAGCCCACTACACAGGAAAAGTGAAAAACTATTAAATTGGAGCCGGAGGAGGAAGAAATTGATGACATCCTCATGGATGATGAGGATTTGGGGGTGGAAGTGGAGGACATTGAAGTCGAGGGTTCTGACCCTATCACTAACTTTCCTAAATACGTCGCTCCATGAAAAGGCAAGACCAAAGTGCCGAAGGACATCGACGAAAGAAAGGTCGCCTTGTACATACCTCTGCTATCAAAGGAAATTGTCTTTGAAGGACCATGCTTGGGGTGGGTTCCTCTTTGAAACTGGAAGATTGGGACTTCGCTGACCATGAGAAGTTCCCGCACTTGGCGACAGAACAACTAATGCACCGCATTGTTCACACAACCACCAAGATGACTACATTGGAGCCATAGAAGTGGCTCAGGGGTGTATACAAAGCAAGTCTACTCAACCTGCTATGGGCGTCGCACTACAATCCCACACCCATTATAGTATTGGTCATCAAGGAGTTGCTATGCTTGGTTTACGATGGGTGTCTATGGCTGAAGGAGCCAATATCCATCACCGACAGGCTGATCCATAGGATCACACAATTGCCCTATGCCGATGAGAATCCAACCATGATGTTTGGTAGAAAAGGTGGCGAGTAGGCCCTTGCGGAGGCCATGAAGGAGAAATTCAAGCTCATGAAGAAGTCACGTGGCTATGCCATCTCAAGTATTTGCGACCCTGCGGTCAAGGTGGCCATGCAGATCCTGGCATGAAAATTTATGCGGAAGTGTCACACAGATGAAGTAATGACACCTATCATTGCTCTAGTAGCCCAATGCGGTGAAGGAGTCCAATTTAATTGGATGCGCTATCTCTGTGGTGAGTTCCTTGTGAACTGCCACAAGGCACAAGAGACAAGCAAGATCTTCCACTATGCGTGGCTATTGTTTTCCATTGTGGTGGCAGCCTGGGAGCTACCAGAAGACACTCAATTCCCCTCGATCACGCTGGACCTGCCAGAAGCAACAAAATACACCTCATTGTGGGTGACCAAGGATGCTCACTACATCAAGGATAGAAAGATATTCTAGATCTTGATGGAAATGAATATGCGCATGGCTATCAATCACAAACCGTGATTGTCGCCTACTATGTTTGCCAAATTGTAGGAGTATGTGGAGTTCAAGGTAGACTTTCAAGGCGTCATGATATGGGCACGGAAGGAACTTGAGAAGAAGTGGCATGACTTGCCTTACTTGGCAACGAATGATGCTATTGATTCAGTTCTTGATCGCTCGCCGACAAAGTGGCACACTTCCTCTGACTCAGTAGTGGGGTCGAAAAAGTCTATTGTGCAGTGAAAAAAGGAGGATGCCAAGCTCAAGATGGCATAGTTGGCTGAGAAGAGAAAGAAGGAGGCATCTCACAAGGCCTAGGAAAAGTGTGATGTAGTCCACTAGGATGAAAAGTGTATAGGCAAAACAGAGTGTGGCTCTGACAAAGGTACGAGGTCACCTTCGCCCAAGACAGAGGAGGAAATGGACAAGAAAAAAAAGCAGCATGGAGCAAACCTATAGATGGCGTTGTACCGCATCAAACGTCCAAGTGAACAAGAAAAAGTGGGGCTGCGAAGGAAATCCAAAGCCAATAAGACGTTGCTGGACCCAATCACCCTAACAGAGGGAGATTGGAATGACATTGGAGACATGGTGTGAGATGTCATTGCAGAGGTACTATAGCAGTTCGAAGAACAGTAGAAACAACTATTGGGGGCCATCTAGATGGGTTTGCATGAGCTATAGATCTACGCATCATAGGCTGGCATGGTGTCCACTAGCCTCGCTATCAATACTTTAGAAGTGGTCGAGATGCTGCGTGCGAAGGACTCTCGAGCGATAGTTCTACTAGATGGAGAATTGACCACAGAAAATGAAGCTGAAAGACCTGTTTTCAGTGCCCTAAAGGGAGTGGGGTTGAACTTTGCAGCACTTCCTATTGAGGCGCTCCACCTACTACAGGATGGGGTGATCACGGAGCTGAGGGCCCATGAACAACTTGTTGTGTAGGTGATCAATGAGCAACAGATGAATAATGTGCAGCTATCCCTATAGCGAGACTCTACCATCGCCACCATGACTGAGGTAACTGATCGAAACAAGCACATAGTTATGGTCATGGAGGAAGCATGTCGAATGGTCCTAGAGATGGCCATTCCCTAGGGATAACTGGTTGAGGTGCGCATTCGCAAGCTTAATACATGGGTGTGTGACACTCGTATAGATTTGGCTAAGGTTCAACTGGAGCTGAACCTACAGATTGCAGATTTATAGTTGAAGGCCCAACCTTCAACTCCAATGGAAGTAAAGGAGTAGCGCGCAATGGTAGTCACAGAGGCGATAGCGGTAGTAGACAGTGTAGTAGCAGACTACACATGGTTGTTTGAATAGTTTTTTGAGGTCCTAATGTGTCTACCAGAGGATCCTAATGTACAACGGATGGAGACAGAGGTGCGAGAGCTGCCACAATGATATGACAAAGTAAAAGCTACAATGTGCACCGTCGCTCTCACATAGAGACCGATGAAGTTGCAAGAGGCCAAAACATTGAAGGAACAGGTAGATGCAGTGTAGAACAAAGAGGCAGTGTTGAAGGCATGCTTGAAGCCCTCGTTGAACAAATCTTATTCGATCATTAGCATCCATTGAAGGAAAGCTTACTAATTTGCGAGCAATTCAACAGAAACTTCAAGCTGATAGTTGAGGACTAATGATAGAGAAGTTAGTCGAGGAAGTGAAGCAAACGCTCGTGTAGTGCACTGCCGAAGTGGCAGTCACATAGGTCGAGTTGGGAGGTCTTAACGCCAAGACCTCCATGCCTGTAGAGTGACTAGAGGGTGAGCCACCATGTGATCTCAGTTGACTCAACTCCCGGATTTAACCAAGATCTTTTACTTTCGTGATGTGATTAGAATTGCATTTAAAATAGCATAAAGGAACATAAATGCATGTTGTAAAGAAGAAGGAACATAACAATCATCAGCAACATAAAATAACAACACGTTCATAACAGAGTTCGTCCAGGAGGGACTACGTCTCCGAGCCCCGGTGTCAAGATGGTGTAGGCTGTTGCATTAAGTGCTGTCAATAGTGATGATGTACATAGGTGGTGATGTCAGTGTCATACAAGGAAAATTCCCTCATGCAGGAGTGAATCCGAGAGATGTTCCACTACTGGAACTCTCAGTAAAAAAAGGACTCCTAACAGTATGACATAAACCCATGCATGATGATAATAAATATCCTGCCAACGTGGAATAGAGGGATTTCAATGCAATCATACATGGCGACACAAGAGTATCCCATTAACATACAACAAATGGATCTCAAACAAAACATGATGACTCATGACAACAAGTACATCTCACAGATGATTCTACGTCATATCAAGCAGGAATCATGAAACAAGTAATAAAACAAGATCTTGCATCAATCATCAAACAAGGATCTATGCAGTACAATGCATAGAAAAAAGAAGTACATGAACACACTACATATACCTCACATCTTGAGGCCATCTGAAGAAAAGGATGTCAAACTGCTGAAGTTGGCCGTACCATCAATCTTGCAGAGTTGAATCTTATGGAAATGACTGCTTGCACGTTGAATGCTGACACCTGCACTCCACTTTGGAAAGTGGCCAAAAAATAAAATGAGAAAATGGAAAATCTGAATGCACTATCAGATTTGTGGCATCGAATAGTGCAAAATCGACTGTCAGATTTCTGAATTCTGAGAAAGTGGAAATTTGGAGCTTAAGGAATCTTTTAGATTCCCCCTAGATTCCTCAACGATTCCCTCCTCTGGGTCCTCTGAAAATATGCTACTCAGATCAGGAAAATGATTGCATCATCCAGTTCTTGTCGCTAAGAGGTGTAAGATTGACATAAAGTTTGTCCAATTTGGACAATGCACAAATTTCACCCTCCTGAGAATTTCGCTCAATCATGGTTCCCCCTGCCTCTTCTCTGGGCTCATGGTTCCACCTGCAATAAATTATTTAAAAAATTCCTTGATTTTCATACATGCTCTTGTCTCCTCTATGCTGCTCTACACTTAAGAAAATGAGGGTTTAAATATACCAGGATGTGTGGATACAACAAAGAAAAGGTCAATGGCCTGATGGTTAAGAGCGGCAGGTCAGGGGATCAAGTCATGCCTGCACCATATATAACATAAAACTATTTTTTTAATTATAAAAATGGTGTGGTTCTCGTTATTGTTTTGAGTATAGCATTAAATGGTTGGTACAATGTTGTTACAGTGTAGTTTGGTGGTGTGACACATGGGGTCGCCTAGTGGGGGCCAGCCCACATGGGCCGGGCGGATTCAATCCCCACCGGCCCCGCATTAACTGCCTTGCATTGTATTAATGTGTATAGTGTGGTGGCAATGGGGTGTGGGTTGGGTCCACCATAGGTGTCCGCCCACCCCTTTAACATAGTTTAAACTTGTTATGTGGTCACAATTGGAGTGTGGGAGGGTTCGGTAGGGGGTCGCCAACCCAATTTAAGTTTGATTTGTTTTAGATACGATTGGGCTAGCGGGGGTCATGGCCCATGAGCTTTTTAATAGTTAAATTTTTAATGTATTTTGGGGGTGGTGGGTTTGGTGGCCCACCACCTCATTTATATTATTTTTTTTTTTTTTTATTGTTATAACCACATTTTTCGAATTTGTCTAATATAGGGGATATTAGACAAATTAATGATCCAACAAATTTGCCTACTTTCGGGAGCCAGGTTTCATGCCTCGGGGTCGGTCAATTTGTAGGACACTTAAACCTTTCCCACAGTCCAGCTTTGACCAAAACTTTGATTTCCTCGTTCTCCCTCATATGAGCTCGGTTGACGAACCATTCGCACTATTATGATAAGGATGACAAGATATACGCTTTGGTCCTGGTTCGAAAACATTCTGATCAACTTGGTTTTCGAGCTTCCATAAGCCCTCTTTGTCTTGTGTGTGTCCCTGGAGCCACTTGGATCAATCCTCCCCACTGAGGAGCTTTTGGTCCTCCAAAAGCATGGAAAATAATCTGCAACTTCTTTGTACCTTGTCTACATCACAAGCATCCTGAAAGGCCTCGCTTCCATCTCCTTCACCTTTGTTCTTCGGAGCCTTAAGCGATGAGCTGACACCTGCAATCTATGCAACCTGTAGTACATTGTTTTGTAACTTACATGCTTGAATTTCATGACCAACTAATGATCCAAGCATCCCACACTTTCCACGAGTTTGTAACACATACTCGGTGGTCAAGTTTACATCAAGATGGACACAATACCCAAGCTATGAAAACAAAGCAAACATGTCATTGTTTCTTCAACAAGTGACGGAAAACACATCATCACTGCAACACACGATTTACAACAATAAGGCCAAACACTATTTTTCTTTGACAAGTGATGGAAACATGACATCACTTTCACAGTTTATCATGCAACTCAAAATGAGACTAGACATCATTATCTCCTAACAAGTGATGGAAACTGTCATCACTTTTACATTTTAAAATGCAACAAATGATTTACAAAAGCACGACCATGACAAGCTAACATATCTAGAAACCATTTTTCACTTATAAATGTAAATAGGTCATTCCCCTGTGGTGGTTTTTCTTGTCGAATAACTGCTTCACCTAGTTCATGCACTGACACTTTGTCTTTAAGGTGTTTTTCTGGATGGAGCCTCCAACATGTGGCTCTTTGATGGCCACTTCTGTCGCAATGACTGCAATACATATTCTTCCTCCAAATCTTCTTACCATGTTTCTTTACCTGCTGTTGATAGGGTCTTTCATGCCTCCTCCTTTTGTGTGCTACTATTCTTTTCCAACACTTAGAAAATGTATGGTTATGTAATCCACAAAAGGTACACATTTTTCGATGCCATGTTTTGCGCTCATCACTAACATGATTATAATCAAAAGGAACATTCAAAAATCAAAATTGATTATACCTTTCCTTGTCGTCTCTGGTGTCATTATGGTGATAAGAGCTTGCCTCAGCTCTCTCCCTACAATGGGCACTGTCATGGGATGATGGGGATGTGTTCCAATCATTCTCTTTCCTCAACGATTTTGACAACGTCTCTGAAGCATCTGACACCTTCGATCATTCTCCCTTGGTGTATCTCAAGCCTACAAATTGAGGTCTCTGCACAACCTCCAATGGTTGAGTTATGTCTTGGTTATTAACACCAAGTTCTTTTTCCTCCTTGTATCTCATCCTGGTAAGGATCCTCATGTTTGTCCCTGCAATTGGTATCTCCACATCTCCAACAAAAATCATACTATGTGAAGACGAAACTGAAAGGAAATCAACATCTTTTACCTCCTCTGTCGATTTGGAAAGAACTGATGAGGGCTTCTCATCATCTATTGTTGATCATTCTCTAGTTGTCTTTGCGCATTCCCCAACTTCCTTTCTGACATACACAAGTCCTACCTAACGGGGTAATTCTTCTACTTGTGATGGGGTTAACAATGCCTTGCCTATTAATGCCTAAGTATTTTCCTTCATACCCATTTTCTTCAACAGTATGTTGCCATTTCCTATGGTATGATTTTCAAAAACAACGAAATCATCATCAGGACACATACATGAATTTAGAGAATCACTTTTTACCTCAAATGGGTCACGCTACAGCTTTTCCAAGGCCTCGTCCTTAGCTTACAAATCTTGTAGCAAACTCTGCTTTTCCTCTTTCTCTTCATGTAAACGCATTTTCAATTCAGCATTCTCTATTTGAAGGTTTTGGTTGTTGTGCTTCAGTTCTTCCAGGGCCTCTTCCATGGCTCGCACTAACGCTGCAATCGCTCCTTTTCCTTTGTTTTTTTCTGTAGAGTTTCATACATTATTTCCACCCTTTGGGAAATTTTGAGCATGGTCTTGTACATCGCTTTTTCATCCTCTCTCACTGCACATTCCATTGTTCATGCTTGTAATTCACATCCACAAAAAGACCGCTTTGATACCAAACTTATTCTGACTTGACTCAACTCCTGGATTTAACCAAGATCTTTCACTTTTGTGATGTGATTAGAATTGCATTTAAAATAGCATAAAGGAATATAAATGCATGTTGTAAAGAAGAAGGAACATGGCAATCATCAGCAACATAAAATAACAAGATGTTGATAACGGAGTTCACCTAGGAGGGACTACGTCTCTAGGCCCCGGTGTCAAGATGGTGTAAGTTGCTGCATTAAGCATTGTTAATAGCGATGATGTACATAGGGGGTGATGTCGCTATCATACAAGGAAAATACCCTCATGCAAGAGTGGCTCCAAGAGATGTTCTGCCACAAGAACTCTCAGTAGAAAAAGGACTCCTAACAGTATGACATAAACTCATGCATGACTCTAATGAACATCCTGCCAACATGGGATAAAGGAATTTCAATGAAATCGTACATGGCAACACATGAGTATCCCATCAACATACAACAAATGGATCTCAAACAAAAAATGATGAATCATGACAACAAGTACATCTCATAGATGATTCTGCATCATGTTGGGTAGCGGAGGCCCCGCGTAACGGTTTTGGGGGCTAAAGCCATAGCTTAGGGTAATGATATTGTAAAAGTTCCACGAAGTGCATAGAGCGTGAACTATAATAGGTAGAGTCAAAGGGCTATCTGCCTAAAAATAATGTAAAATAATAGAAAGTGAGTTGGCCTGCCCATTTTCCGCAGACCATGGGAATGTATAAATAGAGCGAGGCTTTAAGGGTAGAGGGTAGCTTTGGAAGAGATCTAATGTATTATGGGTTTGTGATGGCAACAGTCACTCTGAGTATGTAAGTCCAAGTCTTGGGTCATAGTAGGAGATAAAGGCTCTGTAGCTATGTGCGCAGACCCCTGCAACTGTGTGTGCAGGGTAGGAAGTGGATTATACTAAATCGAAGATATTAATAAAGATAAGTTGGTTCTGAAATAGTGCAGATCTGTTATTATTCTAGTTTATGCCTCTCTTATGGTTTATGATTTTATGCATTAAGATTATGCACACTGGTTACTACTATTGAATGCCTGATTAAGACTTTAAGGAGTAGATTAGATCTATAATAAAATCATTAATAATAAGAATTAAGAAGCAGATCTACTCGGAAGCCTGACGATAGTACAGAGTGGTGCGAGGCCACAAATCGGTTCACAAACCTTCCAAGTTCTCATCAAGACATCCCTAGGGTGCAGAAACCTGGTTCCAGCACTTTTCCCTACTACCTTAGGTGAGACTTCAGTCCGCACTCTGCGAACTATTGTCGAAAGGGCCAGTGGTGCGGGATTTGTTTGGCTAAAACACTTCCGAACCTGGGTCAGGCCCCAATAAGCCAACAAATGGTTCTGTTTCTGGGACCGGGATCTGCCTAAGGGATGTCTGATGTCAGAATATTGGAACCCTATGAAGAAAGAAATTGAAGATTGATTGGATCAGAAGCTGTATGAGTTCGTGGTTGTCCTTAGCACACACGCACACACCACCTTCACCAAACCAGAAGTTTAACATGGCAAGCATGATCAAGTTGCCTGTATTTAGAGGAGTAGGAAGCAAAGATCCAAAACAATTTTGGTTCATAGTAAGGGCAGTATGGGAAGCGCACGGAGTTATGGATGATAACATCAAAAAGGATACTTTGGTAAGCGCGTTGCAGGATCGTGCGTTGACGTGGTATATAAAGCACTCTAGCAACCATCCAAATGCAGGAGTAGCAGAGATCCAGGATGCATTGAACAAAGAATTTAGCCGACTGAAATCAGAGACGTGGTCGATCATCGGGTTCAAGCAGATCATGATGCTGCGAGGTGAAACCCCTTGGGATCTGGATTAGAGACTGAAGAGTACGATCCGTGAGGCTAACATGATACTGACGGATGCGCAACAACGCGCGTTGTTTGTGGTGTCTTTGACACTACATCTGAGGACAACGTTGTCACAGTAAAATATCTCAACCCAAGCTGAAGCATTAGAGATAGCGATGAGGTTGCATGAAACTCCTATACAATATCTAGGGTTGGGAGTTTAGAAAATCCACGTGCAACTACAAAACCTATGCTTGGAAATGCAGAGTTAAAAGCAAGAGAAGGCACTTCGACCAAAAATGTGAGAAGAGGTGTGGTGCATAAAATGTAAAGGCCAGAGCCACGATAAGGATCATTGCCCGGTATTCATGAACTATTTGGTAGGGAGAGGACTGATGCCATTAAGACCAGAGGTGCAGGCAGGACCATGCGTGGTGCCCACACTCTGGTGCGTGATCTGTCAGGTGGAGGAAAGCACACAAGAGATAACTGTCACCTATTGCAAAAGTTCACACCAACCTCATACAGCTATTTTGCAATTTTTATAGATCGGTGGATCATGATGAGAAAAACTATCAGAGTTATGAATTGTTGATGGATCGAACACCTACCTACAGGATGTAGACTAAGGCGCAAGGTCAGGATCTAGCTGCAGCGATAGCAAGCGGTGGTTTTCAAAGGCGAGGATGAGGACAGGGACGAATGGGGCCAAGAAGGGGCCACAGGAAGCTAATCTATTATAACTGTGGTGGGCTAGGACATTATGCTCGTGATTGTACCAACGCGACCAAAATATTGTGCCCCTACCACGAGCAGTTCGATCATGAAATGATAGATTTCCCCACGCTAATAGCACAGATACATGAGAAAAGAGTAGTACAACCTACGCTGACATAGAATGTCCAAATGATGAGGTTCGAACCGCGTGAGGAAGACCCCAACATGAACATGGTGCTCAGAAGTGGTGCGACCACAGGGATGATAAGGGGAAACTAACCAAGCAAGCATTTAAGGAAGCTAAGGAGAGTTTCGCGGAAGTCTCTACATCAGGTAGTAAGGATCAACTTGAGCCATGAATGGATCCTTCTATGCTTACTACCTTTCTAGAGACATGTATGAAGCTGCTACGTGATAATAAGGCAGTAAAGGGACTACAAGAGTTGATCACTAGGTCTGTAGGGTCAAGAGAGCCACGCGTGGTCCAGAAGCTGGGGAAACATGCTTTTCACACTGGACGAGAAATGCGATTAACAGCGCAGATTAGTGACTATGAGATGGATCAGATCATTCTGGACTTAGGCTCAGATGCAAATGTGCTACCTAAACAGACATGGGAACACATGGGCAGGCCCACATTACAGTGGTCTCCTATTCAATTTTGGATGGCAAACCAACAAAAAATCTTGCCCATGGGGAGATTGCAAGGAATCACAGTGGATATAGAATGCGTGAGCACACAAACAGACTTTGAGGTAATAGAAATTGTGGATGATAGTAACCCTTACCCTACATTAATAGGGATAGACTAGGCCACAAATATGAATGGAGTCATTAATTTAAAGAAACGAAAGATGATATTTGAGAAAAAGTCATTCTGCGTAATCATTCTGCTAGACTCGGCCGAAGGAGCGCGCTACACTGAACCCGTGCGTGATGAAGGAAGTGATGATGAATTAGATTGTATCTACAAGATAACTATGAGAAATCAAGATTAGGTAAATCTGACTGCAAAAGGAATAATATCGTGGGAGCACGCTGAATCCTACACTACAGATTTAGATGAAGAAGATGAACGATGGCATAATCACTTGAATGGAGTAACAACGTTAAACTGCAACATGATGACTAGGTCACTGTGTTGCGTAACAACTCAGGATCAAGAGCTACCAATGTATGATGGGCTAACGGCGGTAGATGAATTCTTGAACAAGTTTGAGAATGATGTACTAGAGCACCAAAGGTTCGATGCATTAAAATGGGCGCTGCACACAACTCCTGAGCGCTACTGGGGAACACATGAAGGAACCTTTGAAAATTGGCATGACTGTAGGAGAATGATGCAGATAAGGTTTGGGAAGCCAGAGCTACGAATAACTGAGAAATACGATGGATGTGATGACCCGCGCATGCACCTCACAAAATGGACCAAAGCCTATGGAGAAGAGCCCCAACCGGAGAGGGTACACTTATTTTATCATACCCTGGATGTCATCCTAAGGAACTAGTGTACTGAGACAAAACTTCGACATGGTACAAGCAAATGGAATATCTTGCGTGAAGGATTTTTATTAACATTCTTATTTGAATATCAATGGATGGATACTATTGATGATACGTTCCAAGTTGTGAAAGCCATCATTTTCAAAATACCACTAGAACTAGAAGAAATAGCACAACCAGAGTGGTCGCATCAGTTGAGCCAGGCTCTAGAATGTTACAACGTGTAGGTAGAAGATGATGAGGATGACTGCAGAAACATCAATATTCTGGAAACAGAGGGAAGTCGTGAGGTGCACGAACCAACGATCGAGGACCCTGACATCACCGCACCACTAAAGATAAAACAAGTAAACATTTGTACAGAGGAGGAGCCAAAGTATGCAATGCTTGGGGACTATTGGGATGATGCAATGGTGAACAAGGTTGTCGAGTTACTTCACGAATATCAAGATTTAATCTTGACCAAAATAACCGAGTTAAAAGGGATCCTCGATGGCCTAGGGATGATGAAGATAAATCTGAAACTGGACGCAAATCCAGTTCAGCAACATCCTTACTGATTGAATTGGAAGTATAAGGAAAAGGTCTGTGAAGAAATGGACAAAATGCTGGTAGCAAGAATTATTGAACCTGTGGAATAATCTGACTAGGTGAGCCCTATGATAGTACAAGAGAAAAAATAGAAGGACGAAATTCGAATCTGCTTGGATCTCCAAAAATTGAACGATGCCTATGTTCATGACCCATTCCCAATGCCATTTACAGATGAGGTCTTGGAAAATTTTGGTGGACAGGAATCGTACTCATTTACAGATGGGTTTTGACGGTACCATCAGATTAAGATCACACCAGAAGATAGAAGCAAGACCACCTTCGTGATCGAATGGGGATGTTTTTAGTACACGGTTATGTCCTTTGGGTTAAAGAATGCCCCAGCAATATTTTCACGCGTAGTAGTGGCCACGTTCAAGGAATTCATCCATAAGTTTTTGGAAGTTTATTTTGACGATTGGACTATATTTGGTGATCCAGGTTATCTTTTGTTTATAGATGCATGAAAAGAATTACATAAACAATTTGTAGCTTAAACAAAGAGAAACTTAAATGTGCACATGTGAGAAGAAGAAGAAGAAACACATAAGCATGACAAGAAGACAAGAAGCTTGATAACGGAGTTTGTGCCTCCTGGACTACATCTCCGGGCCTTGCTCGATCAATGGGGAGGCCTTCATTCATTAAAAATGGCATCAAAAGAAGTTACATTCATCAATTTACAAAATGGAGCATTATACCTCCATGCTGAAAAATGCCCAAAAATTGGAGGGCTCTATTGCAGACACTGACACTGCCAATGGATTCCCGTTGCCAAGAGGTGCAAAATCCATATAAAACTTTCCCAATTCTGAATCTGGACCAAATTCACCCTCCTGCAAAAATTCTACTCAGGTAAGGTTCTACCAGTTTTTTTGAGTGCTCAAGGTTCCACCACCTTGTCTCGAAATTCGTGCCACTGATCTCCTCAATAATGATAAAAAAGGAGTTTATATAAAGTTTAGGACGGATTAATTCATAATATTGTTATGGGTTATTTTTATCAAACCCATATTTTACAAATCATTTACCAACCCAACTAAACTTTACCCAGCATATAACATATATTATTTTTTTATGGTTGTTGGGGGCGGGCCCATACCTCACGGGGCCACACCCATCCCTTCCCAACGATCCGCATTAAATTGGGTGGCAGTTCTTGTTTTTATTATGGGAATGCGTGGTGGCCTTGGGTGGCGGGACCACATATGTGGCCGCCTTACACAAGCCCCAACGTATTAAGGTCAACGTTCATGCCATGCCATATCCCAACTTACCATCCCCTTTATAACGGCTTTGGATATTATTAAGGTTTGGTTACCTCCACATGAATGGGGGTTGGTATTGTTATATGTTTGTTTTAATATGGTATATAATATAACCTTTTCCAATCCGTTGTTTTCATATAACCATACCATGTGTTTTATATGGTATATGACTTTTAATCCTTGCCACGTACTTGTTATAAGTTGGATTTTTCGTTATATGGGATATATGGGTGTAACCATATTTCATATGGTTTTTATTTATTTTTGGGTTGTGATTTTTTATATATAGTTATTTTAATAACTATAAAATAAAATTTGTTATATAGTTATTTAATAACCTAAAATGATTTTTTTTCTTGTGTATGTCTACAAGGCCATTAGAGGTATGCTAAGTGTCACGCTGCCATGTGGGTCCCACGTGCTGACTGGGATACCATATGGTGCACTGTAGGCCCCATTTTTCTTCTGCCATACCAATCTTTGAGGGGCTCTATTTTTTGCATACGAGCTCAGATTGACGAACCGTTCACGCCATCGCGATCAGGAAGATGAGCCCTTTCCATTGATGCCATCAACTACTCCTTTCTTCCATTTTGAATTTCGAGCCTTTATCCATCCCCTTGGTGTCTCGAGATCCTCCTGGATCATTTGGGCTAGTCAAGAAACATATTGCGAGCTTACGGTTAATGCTAGATACTTGCCAATGGCACCAGATTGCACTAAATCTCAAGCGCACTTTCTTTGTCCCCTTCAGAAACTTGCTTGGTCATGTGGTTTGTAGACAAGGCTTGATGGTGGACACTGTGAAGATCACTATCATAATCAATCAGTAAGTGCTACGCAGTGTTAAACAACTCTGCACCACATTGGAACACACTAGCTACTATCGTAAGTTTAGTAAGGGCTATGCACAAATCATGGAACCAGTGGAACAGTTGTTGAAGAAAGATGCTACATATTGTTGGAATGATGATTGTAAGAAAAGTTTGGAGATTCTCAAGGAGAAAATGACGTCCGCTCCCATTTTGGTTTTCCCAAAATGGAAATCGAATTTCATGCCCATGTTGATGCGTCATGTATCGCAATGGGTGCTATGCTCACACAGGAAGGAGCAGAAGGAATTGATCACCCAGTCACGTTCACAAGTTGATGATTGTCCAAAGCTGAAAAGAACTACTCCACTACTGAGCGTGAGGGGTTGGTGATGGTATACGCGCTCCAGAAATACTGCCACTATCTACTCGGCGGACACTTTAAGATGTATACTGATCATTCCATGCTAAAATACTTAGTGAATAAGCCTATGTTGGGGGGTACATTTGTAGATGGTTGTTACTATTTCAAGAGTATGATTTCGAAGTCATTGTGAAGTCGAGACGTTTAAATGCAGGCCCAGATCACCTGTCCCAAATTGAGAACGGTGAAGAGCCCACAAACTTAGAGGAAGGACTACCTGATGCACAACTTTATGCAGTGCGCATCATGGATGGCCACTTTGAGGATATAATCCACTTCATAACGACATGTACTGCGCCATAGGGGTGATCCAGGTGGATATTGGTGGCCACCTACCAAGTCCATCTGGACCCCCATCATTGTTTCTCTCAGCATTTTCAGTTTCCTTAATCGTAGCACAACTTACTATTTTTAGCAGTTTTTCGGGTCCTAAACTTCCAGAGCCGTTTAGAGGCCCTAAACGACGTTTTTTGGGAAATCTGGGGGTAACATGGGTCCATGGACCTATGTTGCCCTTCCCAAAGTGGTAGTTCTCAGATAGATCTTTCTAACGAGCTATCATACGTGTCAAACGGAGATAATATGCCAAAGTTACGACCCCGGGAAATTGATGTACCAATTTACCCAAACGGGGCCCACAATTTGGCGTTTCATCTTCTAGGGTTAGGTTTTGGGATGTGAATGGTTTTTCATTGCTTCTCAACAATAAATAGGCCTCCGAGCCTCATTGTAACACAGTTCAGAGGCATGTAGTGACCACATCTCTTCTTAGAGATAAGCTACCATCGCCCTAGCTGGTTTCTTTCCATTTCTGGTTGTAAGCATATTTCAGTATTTTCCATTAATGAAATGAAGTATTATTTCCGCTGCATATTTGTGTATATGGTTATCTCTGTATTTATTTGCGTTCCTGTTTAAATCCGGATCATCTACATTCAATAGACTATAACTAGAAAATAGATTAAGTCATGGTAACAAAGTCAACAAACTTGAATTATCAAATGCTAAATATAGAAAAAATGCTTCAATTTTTAAGAATACTTATAGCAAACGAAAGAAAGAACCATAATTGATGAAGCATTCATTATCTTTCACATTCATGATTTCTTGGAGAGTGAATTTTCAATTACAATCGAGCTTGAATGGAATTTAGAACATGTGTTAGTTGTTAATAAAAAGGAACATCATATACAAGGAACCAAAAAGCCCAAATTTTGGAACATAGACAAGAATTGGCACTGATCAAAATACGAAATACTGAACAAAAGTTACTGTGAAACACTGAAGTATTCCCTCACTACATATTTTTATTGAAAATGTTGAACACTAATTTTTGTCCACCTCCTCACACTTACATAATTATTTTCCATCAAAAATGAATTAATAGTTTATGTCAGTAGCTTTATGCTCAACATTTTATACTTAGTAACAAAAATTCTAAAATCATATACATCGGAAAATTTGGGAAAGTCAATGCAAAGAGAAACGTCAGGGACAGATGTTGCCCTTGTTAGTCATTGAAAATTGATTCGTTCTCTTATCTATGAAGATAATTTTTCCTTCAACAAAATATTAAATACTAAAGAAAAAGTTATCATGATATATTGAAGAATTTCCTAATTACATTTACTATTCAAAATCCTTAACTCTAATTTCTCTCTACCTCCTCAAATTTGCATGATTCTTTTCCATCAACAGTAGATTTATAGTTTGTGCTTATATATTTATCTTTAAAAAATTTTACTATGATAAGTGCTTGCAATCTGAGTACAAAGAGAACAAAAGAATATAATTACAAATCTAGTTTACCGCTATAATGGTTATTGATAATTTCAAAAACTAGCCATCATTTGATAACATTTCACTATAGATGTGATTTAAGACTCAAGAAACATGAAAAACCTTGTGTCATAACCTAATCATGCATGAATTCATTGATTTAAATGTTGAGAAGAATTATATTTCTCCTCAAAAGCGATTTTGTTAATTGTATGATAAGAATTTAATTCATACATAGTATATATTAATACACTATTTAACTTTAATCATACCCTAAATAGTAGAGATATAGGAAGTAAAATAAATGTGAAATATTTGTGAACATGACACTTGATGAATGGACTATTATCAAAAAGCATACAAGGAAATATAGGAAGAAAAGATTTATTGGATATGTTATACACTCGATAATAGATTTCTAAAGACATAGGAATATAGTTCTAAAAACAAAATGTTTGGGTGAAAAACTGAATAACCAAAACAGGTGCTATATTTTGGTAACAAAAGTTTTGTGATCGTATACACTAGAAATTTTGGAAATTGCTTCGCTCTCTTATCTGTCAACCATATTTTTTCCTTGCTTAGAAATATGCAACCTACTACTGACCTTCACAATGTTACTTAACCCTAAATAATGTTTACTAGAAAATTATTATCACATTACAAATGAATTCACGAATGTGTGAATGAAGTGTTGTGCAAGATGGAGGTGTGCATAGGGAATGTGTGAAGTGATGAATATGTACAAATAGAACAAGATGTAGAAAATACACCTGCATTTATGTATCTCTCACATAACACTTCTACATTGTCTATTTTTTTTTGTTTACGTGGCAAGGAAAGTGCCTTTCACTTGATAGACTACAACCAAGAAATAGCTTAAGTTGCGATAACATAATCAACAATTCTGAATCATCAAATATTGAAATAGGGGAAAAAAAAGTTCTTAAATATCTAAGAATACTCACACCTCAAAAGTATTCATAATAATTGAACTTATTAGCCTATGATTTCTCAGTTTTCAGCAATCTACACTACTTATTGCATTGTTATAGTAAAATTAATTACTTATGCATTGCATATTTCACCTCAGAGTGAAAAAACAAATTTATTGTTCTAGGCCATATTAAACAGGTAAGATTTACAAAAACTTGTTGTATTACTTGAAAAATTGTCAGTAATGTGTACTGCTTCAAAACAAAATAGATAACTTATTCACCATTAGAATCACACATAGGTATAAAAGCATGAACTACATCATGATCACTCTAGTATTAAACATGAACTACATAGGTAGAAAAGCATGAACGGACATGACATCACTCAATAGTAAAAATTATCCAAGTGTGGTCAATGATATTTTTATTTCCAAAAATAAAATTTCTTTTTAAGTCTTGTAATTGTTCCAAGTGCATGTACCCTAATAGTTGTCTTATTTGTTTTCTATTTTAATTGATGTCGATACTGAAATCTGCAATAATTGGTGCAACATATGGATTTACTATGCATGTTTTGTATTGGAAATATACTTCTAAGAAAACAAATTCAATTATGTTATTGCAAATGTTCTTGGTTGATATGATCTCGTTGTTTTCTTTTATGCAAGTAATTAATCCATGAAGACAATTTGATATGTTGAAATTGAATTTACAAAAATCAATATTTGATGACAGAAATTTTAGATATGTTTCTTGCATACAAAGAATCATAGCACTCATTAGATCTTTTTCACATATAATTTCATTGACATGAGCATATAGACATTGCGTATTCAACACATGCAATCATTACATTAATTTAATTTTCTATTGGCTTGTGTATTTATTTTGGTTTCCACAATGTTTGAGTTCTTAAGCATTTTGTCTCTTCTAATATTTTCTTATTCACACAAAATTTCTTTTGTGTTAGATTTTAAAAAGGATACAATAGTTCCATGGTTTTAACATGTGACAATGTTGTGCACGCTAGTCCATGTGTTGATATACCACTTCGATCAAATGCAAGGGCATACAATGTTAAGCCTCATGATCAATGTATTGTTCTAACGCAGGCTAATTGTATCAGAAATTGTTTCCATACCATTGTTTTAGAGCTCTTGCTATGACATGCATTTGCTTTGAAACACGTGGTATTGGAGTAAAATTCAATGAAATGTCTTTGTTATATAGTTTATGATACTTGTTTCTTTGCATATATCAACATTTTTCCTATTCTTTGTATATTTTTTGTATATTTCATCTGCAAAATTAACAAGCTCACCCTTTGTATTATTGTTTCCTACATATAGCTTAATGAGAACTTTGTATTCGATAAGAATTCATGGGGGTAATTTCATTGTTTTCTAATATTGTACATAGCCTATTTCCTTACTCTCGTCTTCCTCAATTGCATCAAGAACTATTACTTTTCCCTTGACATGCAACAACATTTTCATGTTGTTCTTTTGTACATCTTTTCTCCTACAAAATAGAAATGGAAATGATGGATCTAGTGGAGTAGGTCTATAGAAGTTATTTTTTATATATTCTATGTCTTCATCAAATTGTTGATTCACTTTCATTTTGTTAAGGATTTCAATGAATTTTTTTTCTTTTTGACACATTATCATATGTAATTCATAACATTTTACTTTTCCTTCCAAAAATTGTAGATTATTTTTTCATTTTTTAAGATCGGGTGCTAAAAAATTAGAGACTAGTTTTATAATTTAAAATAAAAACAAACCATTTTTCCAATATATAAGAAGAGTCCAATTGTCAATTTTCTTAACAGGGAAAAAATTATAACTTAAAATAAAAATAATTGGATGCTTCTAGAATACAAGAAGATTTTTCCAAGACTAACTCAATATACTAGAAAAAGAGTCCATTTGTCCATCCTTTTAACATTAAGGAAAATTATAACTTCGAGTAAAAATAACTCGATGCTTTGAGGGTACAAAAAGTCTATCAAAATTGTCAAACAATAACTTGATGCTTCTAGTAAATGAGAAGATAAGTCGATGAACATTCAATCTAAATTAATAAGTGCTCCCAAGTATTAGGGTACAAGGGATTCAGATTTATGGAAGATATGTTGGTCAGAATGGTAAAACACTGGATTGAAAAGAAAATATTACAACCTCCTTGTGTGAAAAAATTATATATATCCTAACTTTTGAAATTTTTTAAGATCACTTTCACAGATACCATGGGGTTTTTGATAGACAGTGATCAGGTGCACTGTAAGGAACTCTTTGTTGAAAAATGTGCAACAAGAAATGCTAAAGTTAGAATGTGCTAAAAATAGACCTGCTAAAAATAGCATGTCTAAAAATAGCAGTTTGGCCAGTGAGGTCATTGGCCACATTAGGTGAGAGGTGAAACTGATAAAAATACAAAGTTCTAAAAATAGAATTTTGGGTCCCTTCCTATTTATAGTAGTCCCTAATCTATTTATAGGAAGTAAAATTAATTTTGGTCTTAATAGCAGTTGGAAATATTAATTAATTAATTCAGTTGAGTTAATTAGTTAAGGAAATTCGAATTTGAAGCCTTTGTGAGCATGCACATGAGTTGTCCCACTGATTGAGGGAATAAGTATGAGTTCTATAATGAGAGAATCAATTGACTTAGTTCTAACTAGTCAATTCCAATTAGATTATTTTAACAAGTTGTTAAAATAATAAAATATAGTTTGTTAATGCTTGCATGCATGTGACAACTATTATTTTAGATAACTGAGGATTCACTCATGGATAACGGTTGCATGTCAGTTCTGTCAGAGACCTAGTTGAGATCAGATGAGGGACAATGTACTATCAGATGCTTGGATATTTCTAGTAAGTATTCCTTGCATGGAGAAGGATCTATTATAGGAGATTGGAGGACTTGTGGCCTATATATTGAGGCCTAGGTAGTCTATGATCTTCATCTTCTGATTATAGAGAGAGCAGGATAGCTTTTGAGATGATTCTTTTTGTATCTTGATGAATATCTCCACTTGATTGATAATACAGAGTTGGGTTTTTAGGCTGGTGCTTTCCCCAGTGATATCTTCTGCGTTATGTGTGTTTGATTTCTCCATATCAGTTATATGTGTTCTTATTGATGTTGCTCATGTTCGATTTAGCTTCCGCTAAATCGGTTGTAGAAGTAGATCAAGTGTTTTGCTTTAGTACATTGCATTACTAGGTTGATCTACAGGTGGGAAATTTCTACATGGTATTAGAGCTAGCTACTTTGTAGTAAAAGTTCTACATGGTATCAGAGCTAGCTGATTTGTAGAAAAATTCTACAAAATTCTACACTCTTAGATGTTAAGTTACTGGCTCAATTGCCCTTGTTGTTTGGGTGTTATTCTTGGACATTACCATGATGTAACCTCACCAATGCTAAACTTACAAAGAAATAAAACTGATCTCTTTAACAATATTTGTATATTAGTTTTCTTTTCTAAATAAAAAATCTCATTTATCAAATGAAGGTTAAAAGATGGTACCAAATACTTTAAAATAATAGCACTACGAAAATATCATATATATATGAAAACTCTCAAAAAATTTTGAAGGTTAATATGATGCCAAATGCATTTCCAATAATAATATTGAATAACGTTATTTTTTATCAAAACAAAATTTCTGCAATGCAAACAATTTGAATAAACTTTTCTTTGATAGTTAGTAAGATACATAAATACTTTCCAAACAAAAAAGTGAATACACACACACACACACATTTGCATTTACATGTTCGTTTTACAATCATTTTTCCCATTATTCAAATATTAAAAGATTAATTTTCATTTTTTCAAAAAAATAAAAAACACATTTACCATGTAAAGGTCCAAATATGGACTTTGTTTCTTGTATATCGAGTTATTCTTGGAAAAATCTTCGTGTATACTAGAAGCATCCAATTATTTTGATTTTAAGCTATAATTTTTTCGTATTAAAAGAATTGACAATTGGACTCCTTTTACATATTGGAAGGTTGAGTTATTTTTATTTTAAATATAAAACTGGTCTCTAAATTTTTAGCAACCAATCCTAGGAAATGAAAAAAAAAAAGTATGATTTTTGGAAGGAAAAAGTAAAATGCTATGAATTACATATCACAATGTGTCAAAAAGACAAAAAATTCATTGACATCCTTAAGAAAATGCAAGTGAATTAACAATTTGATGAATACATAGAATATATAAAAAATAAGCATTATATACCTACTCCACTAGATCCATTATTTCCATATCTATTTTATAGGAACAAAGATGTATAGAAGCACAATGAGAAAATGTTGTTGCATGTCAAGGAATAACTAATGGTTCTTGATGCAATTGAGGAAGAATAGAGTAACGAAATAGACTATATACCATATGAGAAAACAAAGAGATTACCACTGAGAATACTTATCAAATGCAAGGTTCTCGTTGAGCTATACGTAGGAAACTATGTATTTGGTAAATTCGGAGTTAAGATGGAATTAGACAAGTTTATATATTAAAGAAAATCATTTTACTAAGAGGTGATCTCCTATCTAGTATGGTAAAGATGTTGTAATGTAATGTAATATCTTATAAACATTCTGACTAGGTCAAAATGAAATAATATAATTAATAATTATAATTATCAATAAAATATTTTGATTAGATAATTACATAAAATAAACATATCAATATTAAATATTAAATTAATATTTATATTTATAAATATTAATATTAATAATTAAACTAAATACATCTTAACTCTAATCTTCTTATTGGAAGTAATGCTTCCATGTGTTTTTGTGAGTTGTCATTGTGAGTTCCCAAGAACCAATCTAGAAGTTGTTATTTCCTATGTCTGAGTTGTACTTGTGTCATTTTTGAGTCATAGATCCACTTTCTTAGGATCTATATTCATCTAAATTTGTGATCTATGTCTTATATATTTGTAACTATTGTGATAAATAAAGATATCAAGTTATTTGTGCATTTCATAATGTGCTCTCTCTATTTTTCTAACATGGTATCAGAGTTGGTTCTGGATTGACTCCCTCAAGTGAGAGAAAGGAATATGTGAGGGATCCTAAGTGTTATTGTTTATGTACATATTAGTATAGATGAGTGAGAGTTTATTTTTAATGTATGAAATTGTTTGTGATCTTGTGTGTGTTTATTTGTTTCTTGTTTGCAGCGTCTTCAAGCATCATCAAATCCTTCAATCTTCTTTATATATCTAAATTTTTGTTTGTGCTTATCTGCTTGGAACCTACAAAGGAGTTAAATTCATGCCTGGATGGTTTTTCAAAATTGTGTGCACTATCATATTAAAAATATTGAAATTGTACCCATGAATTGTATATGTTGTTGCACAGATCTAGATTTGAGATTTGGAAGTTTCAAGTGGTCAATGATATATGTCAAAAGTATTAAAATTGGATGCATATATCAATTTTTTGCTTCTGCGGCGAAGAGATCTCTGCGTCAAATGCTTCTATTGGAATCTTGTTCCAATCTCATATTCTGGATTTTGGATTTTAAACATATTGAGTTTGGTAACCTCAATATATGATTGTAAGTTTGTTGGAATTGACAACTCTAACAAATTCTTTGTGAAGACGATAAAACTCCAAGATAAATATTGAATCAAATGAACAAATTTTGACCTACGATAAGGAGGGACCTAGTGACTTGTCTTTGCCTAGATGACAATTGATAATTTGATGATTATTGAGTTTGTAGTTGTGAGATGTCTTTGTCAAGTAGTTTTCTATTTCTTTCACTTTTGGTTATAAAAATGGTTGGTGGTTCTTAAATCGGAAGCCCTGGTGTTTGAAACATCAATTATTGTGTTAGTAGGGTAAAGTTGTTTGATTAACTTTTAAAAACATTCAGTATCAAGACATCCATCCTATAAACCAATGGATAGTCAAAAGAAAAATATATGATAGATAGTGGTTGGTCCATAAGACTTTTCATTACTTAATCACTCTTATTGACGAAATCCTAACAAGCTGAGGTGTCAATAGTGTCGATCTTGAAAAGTTCATCAATGATGGTGAAAGGTGGTTATATTTTAAATAGTGGTGAAAGAGTAGTGTTCGTGAGATTCTAGATTGGATGCGAGCCCTTGTTATATCTCATAGAGACAACCCCAGGTTGAGGAGAGGTCAGTGCTTATGACATCTTAGTGTCTCTTGAATATAATTCATTTATTATTCTCAAGAGATAAATGTAAAATGATTTTAGATATGGTTCAATTACCTTTCATAGAGGCAGATTCAAACATACACATAAATAATATAGATCATCCCAAGAGTAAATTTTCAAGTCTGGTGGCCTACACACAGTAAATGCAACTTAATTTATCATTGCAGTAAATATGGGGAGGAGAAAAATAAGGAAGGGACTTAGTACAAAGGGTTGGATAGACCCAGAATCCTAAGTGGTAAATCCCAGTAGAATCGTTAAAGAATAAGGAAATTAACTACAAAAATTATGGAGCGCATTCTAAGGTTTCCAACTCAATATATCATAGGTACTTTCCCTACAATATAACATAGTAAATATGCATTCTCACAAGTATTGTCTTCTACAACATAACATAAGTAAATCTAAGATTTATGAGTGAATCTAGCAATTACAACTTACATAATTGTTTATGAAGAGAAACACACATGAAGTGAAATATAGAGGAAGAACACATACTACACATTCCTATGCTTGGAATCACTAGATATTCTTCATTAATATTAAAAAATGGAGTCCATATCATAGGCTCAAACCAGTGAAATTTGTAGAACAATTACCACCACAAGAACAGGAAATTGAACCAAAATTGGAACCCCTCTCTAAAAAAAGAATCCAGAATCACTTAAATGACAGAATTTGGAACCACTTAGAAAAAAATTTGGGAACCTTTTTCTTCTTTCGTTTTATAGGGAGGGACAAATTAAAAAATATCTAAAAATGATATAGTTGTCTAAACTACATAGTTTTCTAATTGTGAAACTATCTAGACTATCTTAATGATTACCTAACCGACTCGATTATTTTCTTGAAAATGCAAAAATTAACAAAACATGAGAAACCAGAGGTGCCATGATTAACACAACAAAATATCTCCATTCTAATTCCTCTGATTTCATTAGGTGGAGTCAAGATCTAGTATCTGGTTTAGTGGTGGGATGATGATTTGGCCATGCCTCTATCATGGTATCCCTCCCATAGTTATATGTCAATTCACCAGTCGTTTTCTTCGTCTAACTGCTTGGATTGTCCCTCCTTGGAGCTAGTCGTGGTTTGATGTGGTGGAGTGGAGGTGTTCTGCAATTTAGCTGCCAAATCACACATCCTTTATTACCTTTATACTACACTATCAGGGCCCAATACATTTTGTAACATTACCATAGAGAAACTTCAAAGCCTCAACACATCGTCACTTTATTTAAAATGAAATTATGAAAACACAAAATTCTAATGCCTTTAGACCCCATTATTCTTAGCACCTTTTGTTTATCCACCATAGGACCCCTGCCTATGACCACCAGTATAGCACTTAGGTGATCTAGTATCAGAGCCTTCATCCATCATAACTCTACTTAAAGGAAACATTATGAAACCATGAAGTTGCGATGTCTTTAGCTCCTTTTTGCTTGGCCACTTTATCACATTTTTGCCATAGAATTAGGTTCCATAAATAGTGGCTTAGCACTTAGGTGTTAAGGCCTTTGGGCTCTTGTTGGGGACCCATTTCTTAGTGTTATCCTCTCTTGCCCTTAGCTCTTTTGAATCCCTATGGCCAAGTACATCTCCATGTCTAAGCTCCCTAGCCATCGTAACTTTTTCAAAAATATTTTACCTTGAATTTCCCATATCTCCATCCCTGATTAGCTCCATGGAACTTGGGTGCTCGACCCTAGTCTACACCATTGCTTCTTTAGGTCCTCATGACCAAATGCCATTCAATATTAGAGCCCTTTAGTATCGTAAGTTTTTTTTAAATATTAATTAGGCCTAGGGTTTCGATATCCACACCCCTGATATGATCCATAGAACTTAGTGCTAAATATTCTCTCTTCTTTGGGTTCTTTGGATATCTCATGACCATGTGTTCATCCACATCGGATCCTTTCTCATTAGATCAAAACCTTCTCATAAAAAAATTTAAAGAGGAGTTACAAAATCTCTTCCCTCTAAAATTCCAATGTCTAGGATGATGTCAAGTTGAGGTCATCATCTCCACGTGGTTCCTCCTCAGTATTGACACATGTCACATGAATTTCTCAAAAAGACCACCTAAAAATGCTAAAACTAACTACTGTGTTTCTTTTGTACAACCACATCATGGTGATGTCATCTACCTCATTAGCTCCTGAGGGCCCATCACCTGTAATCGTGTTTCCTATCTTAAGGAGAAGGAGAAGGGTCCCTGGTCTTTGGTTTCGAATGTGATTTCCTTTGTAAATATTTTTTCCTTGCTACCTTAGCACTTATAAAGAATTGTAGTTGTTAAGGGACTATGAAACTTCGAGGCTCTGAAAGCTTTAGGCTCCCAAATTAGATCGCTTTGAGGTTTTGATATCACTTGATATGCCTTCCTTCCTGCTATCTGCTCTAGTATTCCATTTTGGGTCCATCTTTGAATAGACTTCATAGGTCCCTTAGTTCTGACCTCCAATATCCCAATATGTCTTTTGCTCTGAGGTTCCAATATCGGGTCTTGATGTTCAACTTTCCTTTCGGTTTTCAAACTTCGTCTCTTCCTTTGGCTAACCAATATTGCACCCATCCTCGTCTCTATTAAGGATTAAAAATATGAACATTTGACATAATTATGAGAGGGTATGAAAAGTGAAAACATCGAATCCAATTAGGGACAGTGTATTGCAAATAATGCATTCAGAACCTGCAGATTAGTGCCTTCTATCCATTGGGCATGGAGTTATTTTTTTCAAGTACATAAAAATAGAAGACAAAAGCAATAAAAACTTAAAGAATTACCGATATGTAAAATGGCTCACCGACATATACAGTGGCTAAAAATGGACCTCCTTAATGCTAAAAATAGAGTTTGAGAAACTTCCCATTCAAAGGAAGTTCAAGCACCTCACCATCCAAGTTTTCCACTAAGAAGGTCTTGTTTCCTTTTGCGTCACATATCTTGAAAGGTCCAAACTGCAAGGAATAAAAATTCCCATGCTTTCCTTTGTCGTCTCTCCTAACATCCCATCTAAGCACCAAATCTCTTGGCTATAAGGATTTTTCCCTTGCCTTTTTGGAAGAAAAAGGCTTCATTTTTTCCTTATATTGAATCAAACTTTGAGATATTTGTCCTCTATTTTCTTGTAGTTCTACCAACTGATTTATTCACCTGGTTAGATAATTTGGTTCCCCCTAAACATCATGTATTATTTTATCCACTGGCATAGTCAGTTGGGCAAGGAAAATTGTAGTCTTTCCATATACCAACTCAAAAGGAGACTTCTCAGTTGACCTCTTGGTAGTAACTTTGTTGGCCCGTAGAGAAAATTTCAGTCACGAGTACTAGTTTTTTTGATTTTATGATATGGTATTTTTCAAAACTCTCACTAGAGCTTTATTTGAAGATTTAGCCAATCCATTTCCCTGCGAGTAGTAAATGGTGGAGTTCCCCACGATGAAGTTGTACTTTTGGCAGAAACTAAGAAACTTAGCTGACTTAAATACCTCAGTGTTGTGATTGATAATCTTGATCGGGAAGTCAAATATAGAAATGGTATTCTCCTCCATGAACTTAATGACCACTGCATTGGTTGCATTTCTGGATGGAATAACCTCCACCAATTTTGTGAAGTAATCAGTGGTTGTAAGTATCCATTTTTGTTGACCACTAGATGGTGGCTATATTTCTCCTATGAAGTCGAGTCCCCCACAAAAATGGGGATCAGGGGGAGGGGTGCTAACTTCTATTTCTTTGAAAAAATCTGACATTTCTCACAAGATCTGACATAATCATGAATATCACCAAACAAATTGGGCCAATTGAAACATCCTTTAAGGATCTTATGGATTGTGTATTTCTAGTTGTAATGTCCTCCACAAACATAGCTATGGAATTCATCAATCACCGTAGGAATCTCTTCTTCTACTAGCCATAAAAAAAAAAATCTCCATTGGGTCCATCTAGTACAAATGAACATTTGAGATAATACACTTTTGGGCTTGAAGTCTCAAGGCCATCCACTTAATTTTGTCAAAATTTACTAGGTCTCAAGGACAATATATTTGTACCAATGTGAGGTAAGGTACTTCATTAAATTTTATGTGTCGAGGATATGGTTATTTTCTGGCCCTCTTGTCCTTTACCCTCTTCTTCCATATTTTCCAATAGGGTTATGCTCAATGCCTGTAAGTTAGAATCAGATAATATTTGCTAACTCATCTCCCTTGATCAACTTAGTTGCTTTGTTATCCATTTCGTACTCTTGAATCTTGGAAATCCACTTTCATCTCTTATCTTCACTATCTCTCTACATGAGAATGTCTTTCACAATAGCTGTAGGAACATAAGTTATTATATTTTACTATAAGACATAAATTTGAAAGTCCTTCAAAGATTTGACCAAATCATAAGCCTGTTTATCCAAGATATTATACTTTAGCTCTGCATCTCGCAACACCTGGCTGAAAAATACAATCGTTTTTTCCTATCGTTCACTATTTTTCTATAATAAAACAATTTCCATTGTGTCAGGAGAGGAAAAACAGAAAATGAGGAATGACCTCTGATAATATAGGCTAGATAAGACTAGGGCTTCTGAAAAAGACTTTTTAATTCTAGAGACTGAGTCTTTTACTTCTATGGTCCACTTAATTTCCCTATCCTTCTTCAACATTTATTTGATTTCCTTGACAATTTCAGCATAGTTTGGTATGAATCTCCTAAGAAAAATTATTCTACCCAAGAAAACATAAATTTCTTTTATATTCCTTGGTAAAGGAATATTATTAATAGCCTCCACCCTTTTGGGATCAATCTTCACTCCTTCCTTTGCTACAATGTGTCCCAAAAGCTTCCCCTCACTTAAAGAGAACTATGATTTCTTAGGGTTTAAGGACAAATCATACCTTCTATATTTGACAAATGTGAGCTGCAAATGCTTGAGGTGCTCTTCATATGAATCAGAGAAAATAGTTATGTCATTTAGGTATATTACTACGAATTTATCCCACTCCCCAATAAATTTTATATACATTGTTCTCTCCAAAGTAGCTTCAGCATTTATGAGGCTGAAAGGCATTCTGGCATACATAAAAATTTCCCGTGGTGTAGAAAAAATTGTTTTCCTCTAATCCTCATGGTGTAAAACGACTTGATTGTATCCCTAGAAACCATCCATCATGGACATTCGGGCACACCCTACCACTTTTTGCAAAATGTTATCCATTTTAGGCAAAGGATAATTATCTTTCAGTGATTATTTATTCAAATATCTGAAATCTACACGTATACTTATTTCCTCATTCTTTTGCCTTACTAGGATTAAATTTCCTACCTAGTCTCAGTACCTCAAAGGCACAATTTTCTTAGCCTATAACAAATTCCTCAACACCTTTTGAATTGATTGGAGCAATAAAGGATTAATATTCCTGAGTTTCTGCTTTTATTGCTTCACTCCAGTTTTTAAAGGAATTTTGTGTTGTATGACAAAGGTGTCAATTTTTTTTTAAATCTTCATACAATCAAGAGAAAGCATCCATATACTCTTTGAAAAGGTCAAGGTACCTTTGTTTGTATTCTTTAGGGACTCCCTTAGCTAGCTTGATGACTCTAGGATCTTCTTCTATGTCAATATTACAATCTTCCACCCCCTCCTCAAGCTCTTATTCAGTGGTCTTAGTAGCCACATCATTTGAGTTGAAAATTTTTTCCAATGGGACAAACCCTCTGGGGATAGTATTTCCCTTTAGATGTAATGTCCTGTGACCAACAATGGTTTTCTCCCAACTGGCCTATTGTTCACATGCCATCTCCTCGTCCTCTTGATCAATCATTGAGTATGAGAATTCCCTAACGACCTCCATGAAGCACTTGATCTATTGTTCATCCTCAAACACCTCGTAGTAGTTCACATTGTCTAGTACCGATGACATGTACTTGACCTCAACTAAATATCTAAGAAAGGGATTTTTGGGAGTCTTAAAATTACTAGAAATGATGGCCAAGAAGTCTGTTATCCAATTATGCTCCCTAGGAAAAAACGGAATATTTAAATCTAAGAAAAAGTTTTCAATCACATCCCATATTTTGTTCTTGTAGGACTTCTATCTTCGATGTTTGGTTTGACACTAATTTTTTATTTGCTTCAAGACTAGCTCTAAAACCCCAAACACATTCAAGCACCTACTATTAAGGTTTTTAGTAGCTTGCAACACCAACAACAAAGCTTCATATTCAACAACATTATTTGTGGCTTAAAACTCTAGCTTGAAAGAGAGAGGGATCAAGCTACCTTCCAGAGATACCAATAACACGCATGCCCCATTTCCTTCCTAGAATAAGCACCATCAAAGTTAAATTTCCATACCTTGTTGTGTTCCAATGGTTTTTTACTCAGCTCAATGGAACATTCCACTTGGGTATTTGCCATGATTTGATCACCCTCTTCTAATAACAAACAAGAAAAATGCTTTTTTATCGTACACAAGAGCATTTTTTGAATAATCTACTTTTGTAACTATCTTCACAAATATGGATTATCTGTATAACCATTGCTCCTCTCCACCAAACACATGAATGGTAGCATATGTTAATCTAGTTTAATGGACCCCCCAATTTTCATTCCTCATGATCTGGACAAAAGCATACCAAATCTTGCAGGGATGTCAACAACTGCAATGTTCATCACTACACTATTTACTCGAATTTGAGCTAAATTGACCATTAGATCCTTAATCATACCTAGGAACTTTACTCTTTTGTAATCAAAGGAGAATAGGTCTTTGTGTGGTTTTGTTATTTGCAGTCCCAACTATTCCATCTTAAATAATGACATTAATTTATGAGATGCTTCTCAGTCAAGCATACAACTATGTAGTAGCAGGTCATTAATTACCAAGGTGACATAGAATGGAGGAGTGGAAGAGTCCTCCTATTGGGTAGGGGTCCCCTAGGTCTACCTTTTGTTTGAGTCATGTAGATACTCTACATTTTGATGATTGGAGCGCGATTAGCATAGGGTTGTAAGAGTCAAAGGGGATTCAGGTTGGGTCAAAGCCCCTTCTTTTGTAAAGGGATGGGATTACGTAGAGTATTTTGAGCTCCGCGCATGGTTTGGGGACCATTGTATTGTAAGGGTAAAAGAATATATAAAGGGATGTTTCAGCAAGTCTAAGGCAATCTAGCTAAGTTGAATGTAATGTTTTGAGTATGTAATTAGAAGATATTTCTATATTTGGGTGAAGGGGAAGGCTCCTATAGCTGTGTACAGAGGCCTTGGTAAGTCTGTAGTTGTGTGTGTAGGTCCCTACAACTGTGTGTGCAGGGTCATGAAGATTGTATATGGTAAGACTTGACTAATAAAGAAGAATTTTCAGACATATCTTTGTATTTTCTTATGTTCACATTGTTCTTGTGTTTTAGCCTATTTATGATTCGTTTTTATACATTTCCTCTGTAATTGTCTCGCGAAGGTTTAAATATTGTTTTATATGATGAATAATACATGTTAGACTAGTTATGCGCAAAAAACAAGTTTTTTAATAAGGAGAACACTTTATTACTGGAACAATAAGGGTAATGGTTTGTGAAGGCCAGATTAAGCCCTAAACTGATAGAAACCTCATAGTAACACTTCATAGTCCCTCTGGATGTAGAAACCTAGTTCTAGCATCCCCCCATATCGCCTCAAGTGAGACTATGGTTTGCGCAAACAGGTTGTTGTTGAAAGGGCCTGTGGTATAGGGATTTTTTGTTAGCGCAACTAACCCTGAACCTAGGTCCAAGACCCTCAAACCAAAAAATGGTTCCATTTTTGGGACCTTAAAATAAGGTCACAAGATCTATAGATTATTGGATTGATAATATCTTCAGAGGCTTCATTACGAAATTCAAAATTGACACAACAATATCCTATATTGAAGCTGAGCGCAAATTTTTTAAAGGTCGATGAGGTAAGTATCTAAATTTCTCAAAGATATAGATTAAAATGTTGTTATATGAAAAGGGTGTTATGCCTATAGATTGATGTTTAAAAGAAGCCATATCAGATATGCATGAAGGAGAAAAAGATTTAGAGTAGATCGTGACAACTTTATTGAAGGTGAGTACTGTCCATTATTGGGTGAATCAGAATGTGAAGAAGAAAGGAGAATCCCTCGTACACCTAGAGGTACGGTGAAGATAGAAACTCAAGGAGATTTTGGGATTCCTCATCCATCTGCTCCACCTCCACCTTCGCCTCCACCTCATACACCTACACCTCCACCTTCAACTCCATTATTTGACATGGCTAACATAGTGAAGACACCTATCTTTAAGGGTAAGGGATTAGAGGATCCTGATCAATATTGTTTTTCTGAAGAAGCTATGTGGAAAGCGTAGTAGATCAATGATGACGATATGAAGAAAGCATAGCTTGTCAAAGAACTACAGGAAATAGTGTTGTCATGGTATATCAAGTATAGTACGATGAATCCAACTACTTCTCTAGATGCGACAAAGAACGCAATGAATGTGGAGTTTAAGAAACCCAAGTCACAGTCACAATGTATTACAAAAATAAAAGAAATTAAGCAAGCCATCAATGAGACTACGTGGGATGTAGATCAACAGTTAAAATTTTTGATGGGACAACCAAACTTCCAAATCTCTAATGAAGTGCACAAAGAGTGGTATATAGTTGTGTTGTTGCCACACCTCAGATTACCAATATCACGGCAAAAGATTGGGATGCAGGTAGACACATTAGAAATCACGATGAAATTAGAAGCTTCGTTGTTACAAGATACTCACATAGGGGTTGAGCAGATACAACCTTAGTTGGAAAGCTTGGAAATGGAACTACAAGACTTGAATAAAGGAAAGGGCATTAAGTCTGAGATGTGCTCAGAAGTATGACGCCTAAAGTGTAAAAAGGAAGGTCACTATAAGGACCAATGCCCTATCTATCCCAATTATTTGGTTAGAAGAAGTCCCAATCCTGTGAAGTCAGATCCTTCTGCTGGACCAAGTATCGAACCGAGCATATGGTGTAATATTTACCGATATGTAGGCCAACACCTGACTGATCACAGTTATTTATTACAAAAATATGTGCTCACTCCACAACATTTATTTTGTAAGTTCTCTTGATTAGTAGGACATGATAAGAGCCTTTGTCACAGATATGACTTGATGATACATTGAAATCCAACATATAGGATGCAATATTAAGGTCGCGCGCATGAAGATATTCTTTCACTTGTAGTTCGTGGAGGATTTCAAGGTCGAGGAGGAGGTGTTAGATGAGGGTGGGGTCAGATCATATGCTATAATTGTGGTGAAGATGGACATTATGCATAAGATTTTCATAATCACACTCACCCTTCATGTCGGTATTGTAAACAGTTTGACCATGTCATAGAATATTTCCCTATTTTAATGGCGAATATGTAGGAAAATAAGACTCAGCAACATGCAGAGAATACACAAATGATGTGATCTGAACCACGTAAGGAATACCCAAGCATTAATATAGTGTCATGAAGTGTTGCCACTACCGGAGAAGATAAAGCCGAAGGTAAAAATCCTGTGGTAGATACATGGGTTAGGAAGGCACACAAGAAGAATACTAGGTTCGATCTACAAAAGGAAAATGAAACTTTCATGAAGGCAAGTAAGAGTTTCATAGATCAAGGAGCTTCGACATGAAGGACACAAGTGCAAATATAACCCCAAAAGAACACTCTTGAAGGTACTGTGATGGAGAACCCTGATTTGACTATTCTGAAGTGCTTTTTATAGACATGTATGAATTTTCTAAGGGACCCAAAAGTAGTGGAAGGGTTGCAAGAACTACTTGATAATTGTGCCAGTAAAGAGAAGCCACATCGTAAACAACGCATAGTAAATAAGGTCAACAAAAGGAAGAAAAGGACTAGCTGGGAAATGCGATTAACTGCACAAATTGGTGAATTTGAAATTCATCAAATAATTATTGACTTAGGATCAGATGAAAATGAGTTTTTGAAGAAGACTTGGGAGCAGATGGGGCAACCAAAGTTGCAATTGTCACTGATTCAATTACGCATGGTCAATCAATAGAAGATTATCTCGATGGGTCAATTTCAAGGTGTTATGCACTAGTACAAAATGGATAATTAATTACTAAAAAAATGACTAAAATCTACAATTGCATTGCAAAGGTTTAAATATTGTTTTATATGATGAATAATACATGTTAGACTAATTATGCGCAACTCGAAAGTCTGTTAATAAGGAGAACACTTTATGACAGGAACAATAAGGGTAATGGCTTGTGAAGGCAAGATTAAGCCCTAAACTGATATAAACCTAATAGTCACACTGCATAGTCCCTCTAGATGCAGAAACCTAGTTCTAGCATTCCCCAATATCACCTCGAGTGATACTATGGTCTGCACAAACAGGTCATTGCCAAAAGGGCTGGTGGTATAGGGTTTTTTTGGTTAGCACAACTAACTCTGAACCTAGGTCTAAGCCCCTCAACCCAAAAAATGGTTCCATTTATGGGACCTTAAAATAAGGTTGCAAGATCTATTGATTACTAGATTGATAATATCCTCGGAGGCTTCATTACTAAAATCGCAATTGACACAACAATATCCTATATTGAATCTGAGCGCAAATTTTTCAAAGGTCCACGAGGTAAGTAACTAAATTCCTTAAAGATCTAGATTAAAATGTTTTTATATGAAAAGCGTGTTATGCCTATAGATTGATGTTTAAAAGAACACATATAAGATATGTGTGAAGCAGAAAAAGATTCCGAGTAGATCGTGAAAACTTTATTGAAGGTGAGTACAGTCTATTATTGGGTGAATTAGAGAATGAAGAAGAAAGGAGCAACCCTAGTACACCTAGAGGTACGACGAAGATATAAAATCAAAGAAATTTTGGGATTCCTCATCCATCCACTCCACCTCCACCTTAGCCTCCACCTCGTAAACCTACACCTCCACGTCCAACCCCATTATTCGACATGGCTAACACAATGAAGATGCCTATCTTTAATAGTCAAGGATCAGAGGATCCTGATCAATTTTCGTTTTCTGCAAAATCTATGTGGAAATCACAGTAGATCAATGATGACCATATAAAGAAAGCATAGCTTTTCAAAGAACTATAGGAAATAGCGTTGTCATGGTATATCAGGTATAGTACGATGAATCCAACTTCTTCTATAGATGTGACAAATAACCCAATGAACGTGGATTTTAAGAAACCCAAGTCACAGTCAGTGTATTACAAAAATAAAAGAAATTAAGCAAGCCATCAATGAGACTATGTGGGATGTAGATCAGTGGCTAAAATTTTTTATGGGACAAGCCAACTTCCAAATCTCTGATGAACTGCACAAAGAGTAGTATATAATTGCGTTGTTGTCGTACCTCAGATTAAAAATATCGCAGCAAATATTGGGATGTAGGTAGACACATTAGAAATCACAATGAAATTAGAAGCTTTGTTGGTACAAGATACTCACATAGGGGTTGAGCAGATACAACCTTAGTTGGCAATCTTGCACATGGAACCACAAGACTTGAATAAAGGAAAGGACGTTGCATCTGAGATGCTCTCAGAAGTATGGTGTGTAAAGTATAAAAAGGAAGGCCACGATAAGGACCAATGCCTTGTCTATCCTGATTATTTGGCTAGCAGAAGTCCCAATCCTTTGAAGTCAGAGCCTAGTCCTAGACCAAGTATTAGACCAAGTGTATGGTGTAACATTTATTGTGTTGTAGGCCAACACCTGACTCATCACTGTTATTTATTATAGAAATATGTGCACATGCCACAAAAATTATTTTGTAAGTTCTCTTGATCAATAGGACATGATGAGAGCCATTGTCGCAGCTATGACTTGATGGTAGATCGAACTCCGACATATAGGATGCAATATTAAGGTTGCACACACAAAGGTAATGGTTCACCTCCAGTTTGCAGAGGATTTCAAGGTCGAGGAGGAGGTGTTAGATGAGGATGGGGTCAGGTCATATGCTATAATTGTGGAAAACATGGACATTATGCACAAGAGTTTCATAATCCCCCTCACCCTTCATGTCAATGTTGTAAACAGTTTTACCATGTGATAGAATATTTCCTTATTTTAATGGATAATATGCAGGAAAACAAGAATCAGCAACCTGCATAAAATATACAAATGATGTGATCTGAACCATGCAAGGATAATCCAAGCATTAATATAGTGACATGAAATGGTGCAGCTACTGGAGAAGATAAATCCGAAGGTAAAAATCATGTGGGAGATACATGGGTTAGAAAGGCACATAAGAAGAATACTAGGTTCGATCTACATAAGGAAAAGGAAACTTTCTTGGAGGCGAGTAAGAGTTTCATAGATCAAGGAGCTTCGACATCAAGGAAAGAACACTCTTGAAGGTACTGTGATGGAGAACCCTGATTTGACTATTTTGAAGTGCTTTCTATAGACATGTATGATTTTTCTAAGCGACCTGAAAGTAGTGGAAGGGTTGCAAGAACTAATTGATAATTGTGCCAGTAAAGAGAAGACAAAGCCTAAACAATGCGTAGAAAATAAGGTCAACGAAAATAAGAAAAGGACTAGCCGGGAAATGTGATTAACTATTGAGATTGGTGAATTTTAAATTGGTCAAATAATAATGCACTTAGGATCAGATGAAAATGTGTTTCCAAGGAAGACTTGGGAGCGGATGGGGCAACCAAAGTTGCAATTGTGACTGATTCAGTTACGCATGGCCAATCAATAGAATATTATCCTGATGGGTCAATTTCAAGGTGTTATGCATTAGTACAAAATGGATAATTAATTACTAAAAGAATGACTAAAATATGCAATTGCATCATGAAGGTTTAAAAATTGTTTTATATGATGAATAATACATGTTAGACTAGTTATGCGCAACTCACAAGTCTGTTGATAAGGAGAACACTTTATGATTGGAACAATAAGGGTAATGGTTTGCGAAGGTGAGATTAATCCCTAAACTGATAGAAACCGCATAGTCACACTGCATAGTCCCTCTGGATGCAGAAACCTAGTTTTGGCATCCCCCAATATCGCCTCTATTGAGACTGTGGTCTGCGCAAATAGGTCATTGCCGAAAGGACTGGTGGTATAGGGTTTTTTTGGTTAGCACAGCTAACTCTGAACCTAGGACTAAGCCCCTAAAGCCAAAAATGGTTCCATTTCTGGGACCTTAAAATAAGGTTGAAACATCTATTGATTACGAGGTTGGTAATATCCTTAGAGGCTTCATTACTAAATTTGCAATTCACACAACAGTATCTTATATTGAAGCTGAGTGAAAATTTTTCAAAGGTCCACAAGGTAATATCTAAATTCCTTAAAGATCTAGATTAAAATTTTGTTATATGAAAAGGGTGTTATACCTATAGATTGATGTTTAAAACAAGCCATATTAGATATGGGCGAACCAGAAAAAGATTCAGAGTAGTTCGTGAAAAATTTATTGAAGGTGAGTACTGTCCATTATTGGGTGAATCAGAAAGTGAAGAAGAAAGGAGCAACCCTAGTACACCTAGAGGTATGGTAAAGAAAAAAACTCAAGGAAATTTTGGGATTCCTCATCCATCCGCTCCCTCTCCACCTTTGCCTCCACCTCATACTCCTACACCTCCACCTCCAAGTCCATTATTCAACATGGCTAACATAGTGACAACGCCTATCTTGAACGGTTATGGATCAGAGGATCCTGATCAATTCTAGTTTTCTTCAAAAGCTATGTGGAAAGTGTAGTAGATCAATGATGACGATATGAAGAAAGGATAGCCTTTCAAAGTACTACAGGAAATAGCATTGTCATGGTATATCGAGTATAGTATGACGAATCCAACTGCTTCTATAGATGCTAAAAATAACTCAATGAAAGTGGAGTTTAAGAAACACAAGTCACTGTCACAATGTGTTACAAAAATAAAATAAATTAAGAAAGTCATCAATGAGACTTCTTGGGATGTAGATCAACAGTTAAAATTTTTTATGGGACAAGCCAACTTTCAAATCTCTGATGAACTGCACAAAGAGTGGTATATAGTTGTGTTGTTACCACACCTCAGATTACCATTATCGTAACCAAAGATTGGGATGCAGGCAGACACATTAGAAATCACGATGAAATTAGAGGCTTCGCCAGTACAAGACACTCACATAGGTGTTGAGAAGATACATATTTAGTTAGCAAGCTTACACATTGAACTACAAGACTTGAAGAAAGGAAAGGACGTTAAGTTTGAGATGCATTTAGAGGTATGGTGCCTAAAGTATAAAAAGGAAGGTTACTATAAGGACCAATGCCCTATCTATCCTGACTATTTGGCTAGCAGAAGTCCTAATCCTTTGAAGTTAGAGCCTAGTGATAGACCAAGTATTGGATTGAGTGTATGATGTAATATTTACTGAGCTGTAGGCCAACACCCGACTGATCATTGTTATTTATTACAGAAATATGTGCACACATCACAGACAATTATTTTGTAAGTTCTCTTGATCAGTAGGACATGATGAGAGCCATTTTCGTAGTTATGACTTTATGGTAGATCGAACTCCGACATATAGGATGCAATATTAAGGGTGCATGCATGAAGATAATGGTTCACTTGTAGTTTGCAAAGGATTTCAAGGTTGACAAGGAGGTGTTAGATAAGGATGGGATCAAATCATATGCTATAATTATGGCAAAGTAGGGCATTATGCACAAGATTTTCAAAATCCCACTCACCCTTCATGTTAGTTGTTAGATTCGGTATGTTCATCCCTTCGTTAGAGATCAAATCCTCTTGTTGCATTTCATTCTAGGTGTCTCATTCAGCTCGATCATCTACATTCCATTAGGAGCATCAATATTCTAATTGAAGGGTCTTGTCTCCATACTTCCCTCATGTCATGTACCTGCTGGTTCAGGTTTGATCATCAAAGTTCATTAAATCAATTTTACAGTCATTAAGCATGGTCGTTTGGTCAACAAAGGGTCATTTTAGTCATTAGGTCTAGGGTTTAGTGAATTCAGTCTTCAAAGTGTCTAATAATGCCAGCAGCCCATGAGGATGTTCATAATAAGTTTTATTCCAAATGTCTCATAGTCAATAATGCTCGAGAATGATTCTTCTTCAAAACTTTGTTTTGAAGAAGAAATCGTCAAATTTATTTCTTGTAATAAATATGTAATTTTTAAGGTTTTTCAAGTTCTACAGTTCCTCAATGCAGGGTCACCCTTTGCTGAAATCCAAGCCATCATCCCTACAAAAAATTGACAAAAGTTTCACCATTCAAGTCAAAATTCAAAATGGAAACCAAAATAGAGTTTGTATTAAAATGTCAAAGTGCCAAATTTATACAACTTTACAAAGTGGGTTATTGGAAATTAAAAATCAAAGTCATTAGGGCATATAAGAAATTTTGGTGTTTGAAACATTCATTTGTATGCCAAAGAAGCCGAGTCAAGTTGTGGAAGGGTGCATTTGTGTTTTTGAAAGCTAAGACTGTGTGTTGGAACTGTGTGTGGCGCATTGGAGGAGGTCGCGGCGCATTGGGCCAATTTTTGCTGTGTAAAATTGCACTGTCTCTGCGCATCCAGGAGGTGCAGCACATTGGGTTTGTGTGTGGTGCATAGAGCCGATAAGCCAAATTTATGTCTCTGTTGTCATCAAAAATCAAACAACAGCATTTCTTTTGCTCCAAGTAAGTTCGAGAGTTCTTGCTACTAAATTTAGCTTGTGTTGGGTATTGTTTGGAGGGAAGATTTAAAGGTTTAAAGTTTGAGAATATAAACCCTGTATATATATCAAAATATTCTCCTTTGGGTTTTGGAAATTGGTGTTTTGAAATTGTGATTTTGGTTCCAAGTCTCCTTTCCCACTTGTGATCTTTTCCCTTTCATAATTCTCAAACCCTATGCCCTAACCTCCCAAACTACTCATATCCCTATTTCCCATTTTTCCTATCCTAAATTCTACCATTTCCTATCATTTTCCCTCTCCCATATAATATGTAGCAAATTCCCAAACCCCACATCCCTAAACACAATCAAATGACTGTTAACACATTTCAAAATTTCACTTGACAAACTCCACTATCCACTTTTCCCACTATTCCATATTCCTCACAATTCCTTATTGCTCTTTGGCATATTTGGCATTCAAAACAAAACACAAATTTCTCATTTTCAACAAACCAAACATACACGTTGTTTCAAACACTATGGAGATGAACACAGATTCATCATATGAACAAGACAGTGATTCCATCACTGAACTGCATGCATTAGGAGGGAACTGAAACACCATAAAAGGGAGGATAGACTCAAAATATTGGCTGAAGCTTCTTTGGCTAAGCATGATACTCAATGATGGACCTTCGGTCCAAATCTCAGCAAATTTGGAGAAAATTTTGTCAATTTTGAATTTTTGGGCTTCAAAACAGGTTTTCCTACCCAACGTGTAGCGCCACTTGGTGTGCGCTTATAATTGGTAGATCCGCTGGAGGAAATTTTTACACTTTTGGATTTGTCGCCAAAATTTATGCATTCTCATGGATTACCTAAGAATTTCATCAAGTTCTGGGTTGCCTAAAGGGTCAAAAACACCGAAAACATGACCTTTCTACCACCTTTTGCACCCACAGGAAGAAGTCTTGGGAGATTGAAGTTTTGGAGGGGTAAATGACATCCAAATCTAGAAATTCCACTTGGGTTGGAAAGTAGAAAAGTAGGGCTTTCCAACGTGCTATCATGAGCTCAATTTGGAATTCAGGAAGAGCCTTAAAATCAACTCCAAAGTTGTGTTATGCATAGAGATTTTGGGTGCGGTGCATAGACAATTTTGGCTTATTTTTTACTCAGCGGCTCAGAAATTCACCCAGTTTTGACTAGTTTTACTTTTTCATGTAACTCTTGATCTACCTTGATGTAATTTCATGAAAATGATATAATTTTGGCACATATTTACTTTTTTTAGTAGATTCATTCACTAAAAAGTGAAAAACAACTGAATGAATCAGTTTCCTACCATATAGAGGCAAGTTGTTTCATTGCCTATTTTTTAGTTCCTTCTTTAGATATGGTTGAAACAACTCCTAGAATGTTGATATCGACCCCTAGAGGCATGGGAAGGAGTTAGGCTTGTCTATATCATGTATTTTCTCAGTCATTTTTAGGGTTGGACACTTGGGATTTCTTGGCACTCCATTGTACATTTGATTTCTGCATTTTTTGGCAAAGGAAAGACTAGGGTTTTGTAGCACTTGTTGGGATCCATGTGGCTCTGTGTTTTGATGGTGTTTTTCTCTATGTAATTGTAAGTTCAATGATGTTTATGTGTATCATTTTCCCTTCTCTTTGCTTCTGAAATTAAACAAATGAGTGATTAAGGTAGAATCCATTGGACTGTTGTGCTCTACTTTAAAATTTTGTTTAATTTTCAATGTTTTTATCTGTTTGAGGAGGACTCTTGAGACTCTCTTGCCCTCCTTGGCTCCTCACCATTCTAATCCATCAATTCTTTCAATCTAAAGCATCAAAATGATTTCCTTCCTTGCCCCAATCAGAACTTTGCAAAAACTAGGCCTCATCCTTTGACCCAAATTTGCCTTTCCCTTTTTCCAACACAAAACCCCAAAAATCAAATCAAAACCTTGCACTTCATACCTAGCCTAAGATTAGTTGTCAAATCAGTCATCTCAAGCCCCATTTGATTATCTTTTGCTGAGATTGACCTGGAGAGAGCCCTCTCCTGTCCTTGTAGGGCTAGTTGTGAGGCTGAGCGTGGTTTGATGTGGACCTAGAAGCTTACCTTTTCAGCCTGAGGTAAATCTAGGCTCTAACATTAGTATTGTAAACCGTTTGACCATGCGATAGAATATTTTCCTATTTTAATTGCGAATATGTATGAAAGCAAGAATCAACAACCTGAACAAAATATACAAATGAAGTGATCCAAACCGTGCAAGGATAATCCAAGAATTAATATAGTGACATGAAGTGGTGCAACTACCAGAGGAGATAAAGCCGAAGGTAAAAATCCTATGGGAGATACATGGGTTAGGAAGGGACTCGAGAAGAATACTAGGTTCGATCTAAAGAAGGAAAACGAAACTTTCTTAGAGGCGAGTAAGAGTTTCATAAATCAAGGAGCTTCGACATCAAGGACACAGGCGCAACTAGAACCCCGAAAGAACACTCTTCAAGGTATTGTGATGGAGAACCCGATTTGACTACTATGAAGTGCTTTCTATAGACGTGTATGAATTTTATAAGGGACCTGAAAGTAGTGGAAGGGTTGCAAGAACTAATTAATAATTGTGCTAGTATAGAGAAGCCATAGCCTAAACAACATGTAGTAAATAAGGTCAACAAAAATAAGAAAAGGACTAGCTGGGAAATGTGATTAACTGCACATACTGGTGAATTTGAAATTGATCAAATAATTATGGACTTAGGATCATATAGAAATGTGTTGCTGAAGAAGACTTGGGAGCAGATGGGGAAACCAAAGTTGTAATTGTCACTGATTTAGTTATGCGTGGCCAATCAACAAAAGGTTATCCTGATTGGTCAATTTCAAGGTGTTATGCACTAGTACAAATTGGATAATTAATTACTAAAAAAATGACTAAAATTTTCATATAAATGACCATTTTTCAGTCGGTGACCAATAGTAGCTAATTTACAGTATCTTATAACACGACCAACCTTTAGTGGTTTTTAACTTAGTCATTAATTGGTTGTCTCAATTTTATCATCTAGTAGTATATTTAGTCATAAATTTGGTCATTAATTTAGTCATTAATTTAGTCATTAATTGCCACAATTAATGAACAAATATATAGCAAAATTTATTACTATATGATCACCCGATAAAACAAACTAATGACCAAAGAAATATGACAAAAATTTTGGTTGTGTTATAATATACTCTAAATTAGCTACTAATAGTCATATATATGCAAAATTTAGTCATCATTTGCAATCACAAATTTATCATTTTCAGTGGTCATTTATTTTCTTTTGGTAGTTTCATATTCATTATATAAACAACTAATTTAGTATTTTATATTTATTTCATTTACTTTCATTAATAATCATTATAAATGACTAATTTAGTCGTATATTCATTTTATGTGTGTTCATTATTAATCAATATAAACTACTAATTTAGTATTTTTAGATTGATTTTATGTGTTCATTATTAATCAACATAAATTAATCTGTATGATTTTTCAACTAAATTTTAAAACTTCCATACAATGTGCATGCTCGTCTAATATGAAAATGCAAAGTTGCATGTTAATAACAATACTGAACAATATAAAATGCAACCATAAATAATTTCAACCACAAATTATATTATATGAAATGCTAGAGTATCACAATATGAATTTCCAACTTAATATTGGTTGGACTACAATTTACACATGAAATGATGTTTCATCACTTCAAAACATTGTCATTGTGTTTCCAAGGCATTGCAGTTGAATTCACCAACTTTGAACACTTGAACAACAATATCTATGTATGTGTCTTATGTGGGATATTGACTCTAAAGGTATCACTAGATCAATTCTCTTCTCTCTCTCTTTTTGCATTTTTCACTTCATTGTTATTTCTTTCAGCCTCTTTCTTTAATTCCTGCTTCTTACCATCAATACTGAGTTCATTTTCTGAAAAGAAAAGAAAATACAATGCAAAGTGTAAGACATGAAATACAATGAAGACTAGAATGTAAATGGAAGTAGACTATAACGAGATTATATGACATATACCTCAATATCAACAATGACAGAGTCATTTTTCCCCATACAAGTAAGAAACTCGAACGCGTTTTCTAAAAGGTTTTCTTTAGTTGGGCAATAGTAGCCACTATAATGTAGCAAGATAACTTGTATAAATAAAGAAAATAAAATGTCACCTTATAAAACAACACATTAGTAACTTAGTATTCAATCTTCATGGAAAGCTTAAGCACAATCATTTCAAATAGGTTACATGCTAAAAAACTCAAGTTGTAGATAAGACATGAAAACAAATAATCTGAGGTGTGATGTTTAACCCTTGTCATTTTATTTGAAAGAACATTTTATTTTTAATTCATGAACTTGGTCAAGTATATAAAAAACATGTGCTCAAATAACAATATGAAAGTAAAATTTTATGATAATCATGAAGATATTTCAACACAAAATAGCTATAAGGATTCCAATCAATGTCGTGTAATACTAATTTCAACTTCAAGTTTTGGTTATTGTTTAAGTGGACATGACACAAAGCATTTTCAATTTTCTAGTTAAAAGAAAAAACAAAATAAAAATAAACATTCAAAATATAATCAAATAATAAAAAGAGAATATCGTTGAATGGAAATTACAATTATACAAAAATTGTTTACCTGTCCACCAATGTCTTGTCTAGCATTCCTAAAAAAATTCGTTCCCAAAATAATCATGAATTGAAAGAACCACAACATTAAAAACCATAGGAATTCCTACTAGAAACATTTCCTAAGTTGATGGCTCAGGTGCCTGAAGGATCTCTAACAACAAAGGAATCATATCCAAGACATGCTTTGCATTGTATCCCCATCCTTTCTCCAATCATATTTGTTGTAACCTGCCCACGACAGAGTCAAGTTATAATCAAACGAAGGCATGGTCATTTATTTTATCTTTTATATCTTTTAAAATTGAATCTGATTTGTTTCAAGAACATATTAACTCATATTTCAAGTCTTCCTGACATATGAGAAGGTATCAATCAAGCATGACATCAGAAAAATTGACCTCAATGAGGTCCTCAAATAAGGGAGGGCATATTTGTTTTGCTCAAGAGGGAGTGATCCCACTTTTTCAATTATATCAAGGTTCTCTACTATTTGCTCCTTCTTTTCCTGGATATTAATTTGATCATCCATAACCTGCAACACAAGAAAATACCAATTAATTAATTATATTGTAGTTATTTCCAATGAAAATGAAATATAATTCTTTACAAATGCAATGAAGGCAGACTTAAAATGAAAAATCTCAATATAAGTGAAGTGTTTTTTGTTTCTTAGCTTAAAAATTGGAACATTTCCTCGGTAACTATCAGAGAATCAAACATCAGCTAAGAAGTTCCCTTACCAAGTTAAAATGAAATATCTCAATGTAAGTGAAGTGCTCTTTTCTTTTTAGCTTACAAATTGGAACATTCCCCGGGTAATTGTTAGAGAATCAAAACTTGCCTAGGAAGTGCACATACCAAGTGATAAAGTTTACTAGGATAAAAAGGAAAGGTTCTAAGAGTGGCTAAGATAATGGGGTCCTAGAAGGGTTTTAACTTCAACAAGATATGTTCTTGAAAGATTAGAAAAATTAGACTTGCATCTAGTTTTTGAGATAAAAAGAGGGAGACCTAAAATACAACTTGTTGCAAGAAAAAATATGATGGTATGGGGTTAAAATATACCCTTATATTTGATTGAAAGACCAAGATGACCTTTTGATAGTTTTTGGGGATGGGTGATGGAGAAATTGATATCTAAGGATGGAATGAAAATGCAGTCGGTAAAATAAAATCCTAGAAGGCATAATAATAAACGCTAAACCATATAATCATAAAGAAATCAATGATATCCAAAAGTTTTTTTACTAGGCCCTAAAGTAAGAAACAAACTGGGTTGTGATAATAAAGTGTTAGTAAATGGTCATGCAAACGTGAATAGTAGTTATATATTTCTTAGCAATTTCATTCTTGGGTATCTGGATAGCCAGTGTCTTGAGAGGAACTCAAACAAGGAACCTTATAATTATAACAACTCATTTGTTCCATTTTAAAAGGATATGTGTGGCTCTGTGACACTAGTTAAGGTGTAGGCTTGAGTAAAAAAGATTCGAATCTATTATTTAAGTGACAAGTATAGAGAAAATATGAATAGATACTTGGATCCTCTTACGTAAGAACTAACCAATTAGCTGGTAATAAGAATTCATTGCATCTGCAGCATGTGCCACAACAGTATTTGGAGTAAAGCATAGACCACATGCTTAAATGGGCAGTCTACTCCCTCTCCACATGCATAAAGCTCCAAAAACCATATAGAACTATATAAAGTTTACACAAAAATTATTCATTCTACATAATGACGGTTTCAGGGCACATTAAACCAAACAACACTTTATAGGTGCTACAAAAAGTATAACTATTCGAAAAAATGGACGTATAAGGTGAGAAAATAACACTTTACAAAAAAAAAATTCATCGAGAATGACTACACTCAAACCAACAACTATGATTGAAAAAATCATACCATATAACTACCCAACTAAAGCACTGAGTCACAATCTGTGAAGAATATGTACTTACATAATCAATATTGCATATCTAAAACAAGAATGGGTTTCAACCCTTAGGTGTATATATGTCTAAGAAACAAACATGCCACTTATACATAGCTCCCCCTCAGGCCTAATGACCAAAAACAATGTTTGAAGACATGAAGCATCGTTGATCATAACATAATGAAACAAACATGTCATTGCTACAAAGCTCGTGCACAGACCTGATCACCAGAAACAATGTACGAAGACTAACCATCACCAATCATAACACAATGAAACAAACATGCCATTACTACATATATCTCCCTTAGGCATGATCACCAAGCACAATGTCCAAAGACTCTAATCATCACATAAAAATCATGCCACTGCTATAGATCTTTCCCTCGTGCTTGATCACCAAAAATAATGTTTGAAGACTCAAACCATCGTTGATAAAAAAAAACATTCTACTGCTACAAAGCTCGCCCTTGGAAGTGTGGAAGAAGTCGGGTGATATCTTCCTTGGTCAAGGGAAGTATATTATTATGATCATTCAAAGATTTGGGATGATGGACTGTAATTCCATGGTGAATTTGAAGAAGCTAAGAGGCTCTAACTTAGATTTGGTGGATCCCTATATGTATTGGTAATTGATTAGATCCTTGATGTATCTGGTTAATACCATACTAGATATTTTCTTTGTAGTGAACACTCTGAGCCAGTTCATGGTGGAACCTAGGGAGGGAAAATTTTAAGAACCCCCCCTAAATTTACATGTTTAATAAATGGGCGAATCTCTATGGTATATAGGAAAAATGGAAGGTGATTTTATCAATAATATGATATGTATATATAATTTTTTTGGCGAATCTCTCACCAGGCATGGCGAATATTTTACTCAATTATAAAATATTGTGTTTATTGAATACAAAAATGAAATCATTGCATTTCTTTAAAATATCTTTTGAAATCAAAATTACCGAAATTACATATCGATAATCTAGTGGGTGTAAGATAAAATTCACCTGTGCCATTCGCAGAAAGCATGAGAAAAAACCTAATACTATATATAAAACCAAGAAAAATTCAAATTCATCACTTCTATGTTCCTGTTTGCAATTAGAAAAAATACCCAAATTACAATCTGTTTACTCCACTTCTAGGGACCTCATAATCACCCTGCCAATACAAATATGTTCCCGTTTTCAATTAGAAAAATTACCCAAATTACAATTTGTTTACTCCAGCATATGTTGGAAAGTTATAGAAGGATGACTAGTGCAATCAATCCATTTCTTTTAGCCCTGGATTTGTTTCAGTTTAAAACAGAAGCATACAAATATACTTGTCCAATGTCTATGCTTTAACCATTCACCTTAAGATGTTTTTACAATATAATTTCCTAAGTCTATTTAATATCTTCATTATCATAAAACCAACCTATATCCATCTTAACTCCACATCTACCACTCTTAGGGGGATGAAATCTATTTAT
>APFE030662042.1:0-36861 GCA_000404065.3 Pinus taeda | reverse complement strand
GTATTGTTAAACCCTAGCAACCAACTCGATCAACACAATTTCTGGACATAAATAATGATGGACTAGCTATGCAAGTGGACTTATATTTTTTATCTCTAAACATAATGTGCTATACACTTCAATGTACCTCAATCAATCACAATGTACATATGGTGACCAATCCTTCAAACTAGTCCATGTTTCAATAATAGTTCAAATTAAATTGTATCATCATACCTCAAATTTATTGATAAATATTGCTACAAAACAAATCTTTCTTATATCTTGGAAAGCTTTGTTGGTGAAAATATCAAACTTCATGTTGACCTAATGAAACCTTTGCTGTCAAGGATTAGCTTTTAATGCTTCAACTTGAGCCCTCATGAGCAAATTTTATTTTGTCTTCAAGTTCAATACAACAATTATATTCTCCAGCAAGGATTACCACCTCTTGCCACATCTAGACTTGTAGTAGGGTTCACAAATATGCCATGGGATTGATCTATAGATATGCTCCTTGAATCTCTAAAAGTGAGTTCAAAGGAACATGTCTTCCCAAAAACATAAATTATCCCTTTGTTAAAAATACCTTAGAACAATTACTAAGTCTGCACACATAAATTATGTTAGGTGTTAAAATGGGTCTCCATGTGTGCCCAAATTTGAGCCGTAAGAGGGCCACAAATATTTCCTAGAAGAAGGTTCCACCAATTCAAAATAAAATACTACCATAAAAATTCCAGATCAGCCTAGTGAGAGTCGCATACATGCTACATAAGGGCAGTGTATATAACCCATAGATCAACTTGAAAACTTGTGTTCAAACATTTCATTTCAGTCACTGTGTAAAGCTATACTTAAGCCTTAGGATCTTCATTGGAACAACCTCCATAAAAACACGTCAAAGATAAACATCAGATGTTAGATAAGGGAAAGTGACCTCAGACAATGCTCCAGTGAAACCATAGGCTAAAATAGAAATATTGAATACCAAGAAGTGTTTCAGAACTTTCACCTCCTCCAATGAATTTACTTGACTACCCAAAGGCCATAGAGAATTAGATATGTCTCAATGCATTAGATGTCACTACACCATTAACAGGTCCATGTATATATTAATATCCAGTTTTTGGAAAAAGAGTAGGGCGAAAGGAAGTAATTTGGAACATATATTTTAATGAGGCAGAAAGGAACAAGATATTTTTGAGAGACCTTCCCTTTGGATATATCTAAATCTTTAAATAAACTCCATCCCATGAATGAGAAAACAATAAAGATATGGAGGGGCTCCACTATGGGAAATATTCCCTTAGCCCAAATGCCTTTGAAGAAAATAATGGTGTTCAGATTCTTGTTGATATCTCCAGTTGAAGTGAATATGATAAAACAATTTGGAAAGGATGGAAGTAGCTTTCAAATCTCCCCCTTCAATTGATAAAGCACTGGAAGGAAATGACCCTAGACCTAAAATATTCAGCGCCAATTGCTTTCAGAAAATAGAAATACCCCTCACAGGGAAACACAAGGACAATACATTGTAAAGAAAGTTTACCTTCCTATTTTGAAATGATATACTTATGGATTCTATGTGTTTCCATCATGTGGAACAATATCTTTCTCAAAATGTAGATTCCTTACGCCTCATAGTGCATATGAAGCTACTAATTGTTGAGAACTAGTTCAAAAACTATATACTCTATCCACCCTAGTGGGTTTGCTACAAATATCCTGACGTATCCATGACCCATATTTTCCATGACTACCCTTTAATGATCTCATTATGGAAATTTATTATCTATGAGATAAATATCCCTCTGTCTTCTAGACCATCCAGCTGGGATCAAGTTTTTTTTTTGTCTAGTATAAGAGCTACCCTAGATTCATTATAGGAAATACCATAAACAAATCCCTCTTACCCATCATCCCTAGGTTTTCTTTGTGGCAAGCCTAACTGGGAAAATTAAATCCCATTTAGTTGAGCACTTAAAAAGTTCCATGTGTTGACATAATCAGAAAATTGATTATGGTATATTACCATTGAATAAAGGACATAGAGAGGCTTAATCCCAAAGTGAAACAATGGATCAATGATCGGTAGCCTATAGAATAGACAGTGGAATATGCGAAGCAGGAAATAGTCATAAAAACCTTCATTTCATCTTAACCTCTCTGGGAAAATCGTAAGAGACACAACTACATCTTACACAGAGGAATGTACACAACAACAATCTTACATTGAGGAATCGACACAATACTAAAAGCATAAAATTCAGTAATCAAGTTTTGTATCTCAGATTGGAAAATCTCCAAATGAAGGAAAAGAAAATGGATGGAATTCTTTACCTTCGATAATATAATTTTCAAACAAAAATTTTAAATGTTTCAGCTTAAAACCAAGTTTCAAGGCCTATAGGAAATAATGGTATGCTTTTTCTAGGGATCAATCAATGTATAGTCTTCCCCTCCACCCTCCTATAACATAGAACCATCATAAAATAATGCCTAGAAGTTAGTTTCTAATTAGGTTAGAAGATCTAGCACTATTTATATCCATTATCATAAAATTGTGCAGAATTAGTGGACCATCATTTACCTTATGAAACAAACTCCATCAAAGATTTGACCTTTGACTTCCTATAGATTATAATGTCTACCTTTCTATCATAAACAACCTTTCCTACTATTACTACATATTTATTTTCGTTTTGCACCAAACTTCTAACACTCCAAGAATTTTTTTTTGTTTTCATGATCACAGATTTGTTGATTCACTAAATCATTGAAAGCGTTGTGAAAAGGAATTATAGAAGGTATAACTATGTCCTTGGGCTCACTTTTTTCTATATCCAACCTATTTTCACCATTTATCCTTATAGCATGGTATACTTATTGTGTCACGGGTCTTGCCATTTTTCGATATTAAAGTGATATGAAGAAGTTGCTTCTATATGTTGACCAAGACAAACTCTAAAATATGCCAATTTTTCTCTTCTTCCCGACCCACTTGGATGTTATAAGAGTTGTGCTTCCTCACTCTTGTGTTCCCAATCATATTGTATAGTCACTTCCCTGACCACATCATTTTCTAGTACTTCATCCCTTTTGCAAGCAATGATTGATGACTCCAATGAGGAGCCTACCTCTCACTCTATTCACTTGGCCTCAACAGCTAGATTTAGCATCCCTAGACATACTCCCTATTGTATTTCACCCATTTACCCAGATTTAGTTGTTAACATTTCTCTTGTACTCCTATATTCTCTTAAAGTTTCTTTTAGCTAGGGAATTAATCCTTATCTTTATCTGCTTTTTGGTATCATTGATTTGGGAGTTTCTTTCACAGTCCCACTTTTTAATTACATTGGATATTCTCTCTTGGTCCCATGGAAATAATTATGTGATGATTAGTTTGAAACAAATAAAATTATCTTATCTTATTCTATTTTATTCCAACACCTAGAATTTTCCCAAAGGCTTCACAATGTGTTCGATACAACCACCTATATACTCCAATCAAGAAAGTTTATTCTATCCACAGAGAATATCTCTTTTGAATAGCATTGTTAATGTCAAGTTGATCCTATCAAGATTGTACATAATGTGGTATATAAGTCATGTTCCATAACCTAGCATATATAATTGCTTCAATACTACTCTCATTTAAAATTTGCACTAATTCTAGCACTTACTAAGCCACACATTAATTCCACATTCCAAGGGTTGGCCTTTCTCCACCTTTTCGTTGTCTTCATAAGAAGGCATTCTCCTCATGTATTGAAAAATTAATTCCTAGCTATTTAATTCTTCATAGATTTCTTGAGCTATAGGAACCTTAGACAAATCACCCATGTAGTAAGCACTGCTTATAGAACCTTCTTTTCTCGATCACTATAGAATATTTATGAACTACAAAAAAGGCTTTCTCCTCATTAAACTCCTTAAATTTTTCATTGTCTGATAAAGGGTTAAGAGGATACTCATTTTCAGTACATTCAACAGACGACTTGAACTTTCTTTTGTCTTTCATCTCTGGTAAACCCTACACCATGATCCAACGGATCCCAGAGTCATTAGCAAATTTCATAATTTTATTTATGTTTCCATTAATTTTAACTTCTATTGTCTTAATTTTCTTCAAAGAATATACTTTTGAAGACCTCACAAACATGGCTTTTGTGGAAAACAAATTTTCACCCAATTATCATCAAACTAGAAAACATGCTTGTTGAAGGAAATGAGAAAAAAGAAAGCCTTCTGTGTTGTTGACTTTCATTAACCCCATTTGAGATACAGTAACAACTTTTTTCCATGTGGAAGCTATGGCTAATGAGTTATATGGAACCTTGGCTAAGTTTTCCTAGACCATGAGTAACTGTCTTTATTTTTCTTCCCCTCTTAATATGTTGTCTTCAGTGCATGTAGCTGAGAAAATAGGTAGAAAAAGCAAGAGATATTCCTTGTATTAAGGGATGGCTTGCTGGGAGAATCTTAGAGGGCATCCTCATGGAGATTTTCACTCATTTCATGAGAAAGAGATTTTAATTATTAGTGGCTCCCATTGAGAGATTTAGGATTTATCATTAGATTCAAAGAGTCAATGTCATGTTTGAAGAGCTATTCTTGAGCATATGTCAAATAAATAGAAGTTTATGTAGCCCTTGAACGACACGCATAGAGTCCTCCCTTCATGTCGACATCCAAATAAAGTGACAAACTCATGTCGGCTCACATTAAGGAAACCCATGCATTCAGATGCTCAGGTCGGCTTAAGTATATGGATGAATCAGTATATATAGGAGCCTAAGGTCTTTGCATTACCACAGAATAGACTTCACATACCTCTGAAATTTGTGGTGGATAAGAAAGTAACACAGTGTCAGATCTCCATAGAAATGTCTCTCTATATTTCGAATAGTATGGGTGATAAAATGTTGAAGGGAATCCAATCCCTCTAGAACCCCGGATCACAGTGGTAACAAGTCTAAGGTGGCAGCAAGATGGAAGCTTGGATCATAGTGGCAACAAGTCTAAGGTGGTAGAAAGACAAAAGCTCAGATCATAGGGGCAACAAGTCTAAGGCGGCAGCAAGACTAAAGCTCAAATCACAGTGGTAGTAATCTCAATGTAGAAGTTCAGATCCATGATGTGAATATAATCACAGTATATATTCTGCTCTACAGTACTTTTGTCTCAGTGTTATATCAAGTGCAAGTAAGACATCATTGATGACATAACACTTTGTTGTTGGTAATCCTATTGTTATAAGGTATTATCTATATGATAAGGGCTCATGAAGGAAATAAATTTATCAAGGCAGTAATGAAGATCTCGGAATGGAGACAATAATAAAAGCATAAAATTCAGCAACCAAGGTTCGTACCTCATATTGGCAATTCTCCAAATGAAACAAAATAAAATGGATGGAATTCTTTACCTTCCATAGTATAATTTTCAAACCAAAACTTTTAAATATTTTACCTTCAAATCAAGAACTGTTTCAAGGCCTATACGAAATAAGGGTATGATTTTTCTAGGGGTCAATCAATGTACAGTCTTCCCCTATGCCCTCTTGTCACATAGAACCATCATAAAACAATGTCTAGAAGTTAGTTTCTAATTATGTTAGAATATCTATATCCACTATCGTACAATTGTACAGAACTAGTTAACCATCATTTACCTTACAAATAAAACTCCATCAAAGGTTTTAGATTTGACTTTCTATGGATTATAATGTCTACCCTTCTATCTTGAACAACCTCGCCAGCTAGTATAGCATATTTCTTTCCAATATGCACGAAATTCTAACATTCGAAGAATTCAATTTTGTTTTCGTGATCAAAGATTTGTTAATTCATTAACTCATTGAAAGCATTGTGAAAAGGAATTTCATAAGGTATAACTATGTCCTCGGGCTCACTTTTGTCTATATCCAACATATTTTCACAATTTATCCTCTTAGCAAGGTATAATTATTGTGTCACGGGTCTTGACATTTTTCATATTAAAGTGATAGGAAGAAGTAGCTTGTATATGATGACCAACACAAACTCTAAAATGCACCAAGTTTTCTCTTCTTCCCCATTCCCTTGGATGTTATGAGAGTTGTGATTCCTCACTATTGTGTTCCCAATAGTACCTTGCAGTCACATCCCTGAGGACATCATTTTCCAGTACAACTGCCCTTTTATAGTGATTGATGACTCCAATGAGGAGCTTGCCTCTCACTCTATTCATTTGGCCTCAACAGCTAGCTTCAGTGTCCCTGGACATACTTTACACTGTATTTTAGGCATTCACCTAGATTTAGTTGTTAGCATTTCTCTTGTATTATTATCTTCTCTTAAAGTTTCTTTTAGCTAGGGACTTGATCCTTATCTTTATTTTCTTGTTGGTAGCATTGATTTGGGAATTTATTTCACAGCCCCACTTTTTAATTAGATTGGATATTCACTCTTAGTCCCATTGACCTACTTTTGTGAGGATTAGTTAGAAACAAATAAAATTATCTTATCTTATTCTATTTGATTACAACACCAAGAATTTGTCCAAAGGCTTCACAATGTGTTCCATGCAACCACCTATATAATCCAATAAATAAATTTTATTCTATCCACAAAGAATATCTCTTTTGAATAGTATTGTTGATGTCAAGCTGAGCCTATCAAGATTTTACATAATGTGGCATATCATTCATGTTCCACAACCCAGCTTGTACAGTTTCCTTAGTACTACTCTCATTTAAAAGTTGCACTGATGTTGGCACTTCCTAAGCCACACATTGATTCCACATTCCAAGAGTTGACCTTTATCCACCTTTTAACTATCTTCATAAGAAAGCATTCTCCTCATGGATTGAAAAATTATTTCCTACCTGGTTAATTTGTCATAGATTTCTTGAGCTATAGGAACCTCAGACAAATCACCCATGTAGTAAAAGCTCCTCATAGAACCTTCTTTTCTTGATCATTATAGAATATTTATGAGCTACAAAAGAGCCTTTTGCCTCATTAAACTCCTTAACGTTGTCATTGTTTGCTAAAGAGCTAAGAGGACACTTGTTTTCAATACATTCAATAGACAACTTGAAATTGTTTGGTCTTTCATCTCCATTAAACCCTACTCCATGATCCAACACATTCCAGTGTCATTAGAAAATGTCATAATTTTATTTATGTTTCCATTAATTTATGTTGTCTTAATTTTCTTCAAAGAAGATACTTTTGGAAGATGTCACAAACATGTCATTCTAAGGAACAAAAATTTTCACCCAATTACCATTAGAATGGAAAACATGCTTGTTGAAGGAAATGAGAAAAAAAAAAAGGCTTTTGTGTTGATGACTTTCATTAACCCCATTTGTGATACAGTGCCATCTTTTTTCCATGTGAAATCTATGGCTTGTGAGTGATGTGGAGCCTTGGCTGAGTTTGCTAGACCATGAGCAACTGTTTTTAATTTTTCTTCCCCTCTTAATATGTTTTCTTAAGTGCATGCAACTAAGAAAAAAACAAAAAAAGAAAGAGATATTCCCTATATCAAGGGATGGTTTGTTGGGAGAATCTTGGAGGGTAGCCTCATGGAAGCATTCCCTCGTTTCATGAGCAAGAGATTTTATTTATTAGTGGCTCCCTTTGAGAGCCTTAGGATTTATCATTAGAATCAAAGAGTCAATGTCAGGTATGAAGAGATTTTCATGAGCATATGTCAAATAAATAGAAGTCTATGTAAGCCTCCAATTACAAACACAGAGTCCTCTCTTCATGTTGGCTTCCAAATAATGTGACAAACTCATATCGACTCACATTAAGGAGACCCACCCATTCAGATGCTCAGGTTGGCTTGATTATATGGATGAATCACTATATATAGGAGCCTATGCTCATTTTATTACCACAAAATAGACTTCCTATACCTCTGAAAATTTCGGTGGATAAGATAGTAAGATAGTTTGAGATCTCCATAGAAAGGTATCTCTGTATTTCAGATAGTATGGTTGATAAAATGTTGAAGGGAATGAGATCCCTATAGAATCTCAGATCACAGTGGCAACAGATCTATGGTAGTAGCGAGACAAAATCTCGGATCATAGTGGCAACAAGTGTAAGGTGGAAACAAGACAAAAACTCAGATCACAGGGGCAATAAGTCTAGTGTGACAGCAACACTAAATTTTAGATCATAGTGGTAGTAATCTCAATGAAGAAGTCCAGATCTATGAAATGGATATATTCATAGTGAATATAGTCATAGTATAGATGATGCTCTACAATACTTGTCTCAATGTTATATCAAGTGCAATTAAGGCATATTGATGACATAACACTTCATTGTTGGTAATCCTATTGTTATAAGGTATTATCTCTATGATAAGAGCTCATGAAGCAAACAAATTTGTCAAGAAAGTAATGAAGATCTTGAAATGGATAAAATACTACAAGCAAAAAATTTAGTAACCAAGGTTCATACCTCAGATTGGAAATTCTCCAAATGAAGCAAAAGAAAATGGATAAAATTCTTTATCTTCCATAGTATAATTTTCAAATCAAAACCTTTAAATGTTTCACCTTCAAATCAAGAAATTTTTCAAGGCCTATAGGAAATAAGGGTATGATTTTTCTATGGATAAATCAATGTGGTACCTTCCCCTGCACCCTCCTATAACATAGAACCATCATAAAACAAAGTCTAGAAGTTAGTTTCCAATTATGTTAGAAGATCTTGCACTATCTATATCCACTATCGTACAATTCTAAAGAACTAGTGGACCATCATTTACCATACAAATCAAACTCCATCAAAGGTTTGAGATTTTACTTCCTATAGATTATAATGTCTACCCTTCTATCTTGAACAACCTTGCTTGCTAGTACTTCATATTTATTTCCGCTATGCACCAAACTTATAACATTATAAGAATTTAATTTTGTTTTCATGATCAAAAATTTGTTGATTCATTAAATCTTTGAAAGTGTTGTGAAAAGGAATTGTAGAAGGTATAACTGTGTCCTTGGGCTCACTTTTGTCTAAATCCAACCTATTTTCACCATTTATCCTTGTAGCATGGTATACTTATTGTGTCATAGGTCTTGACAATTTTTCATATTAAAGTGATAGGAAGAAGTGGCTTCTATATGTTGACCATAACCATGGTAAATTTTAGGGGTGAAGTTTAGCCCAATGGCAGAATTTAAGGGGTTTTTCATTTTAGAGGGGCGAAATTTTTATAAAACACTAATTTCATATATTTAGCCCAACTTTAATTTAAAAAATAATTATTTTTTCATTTTAGCCCCAAAAAAGGGCGGATAAACTATGAAAAGACTCATTTGACCCGATTCGCCTAGTTTGGGAAGTTATATTCCATTACAATTGGGCGATTTTCTGCTTTGCAATGTTAAATTCATTTACAATCGCTCATTTTCTAGTTTGGGAGGTTGTTTGGGAGGTTGTATTTGGTCCCAATAAATAAAAATATAAATAAAGTGGAGGTATGGTAAATAAACAAAACCTCTTTTTATACTTACTCCAAAGGTATTGTAAATAAATAAAGATATAAATAAACTAGAGGTATGGCAGATAATAAAACCTCTTTTTATATCTAGTCCATAACCCTCTTTCTATTTAAGAAGGCTCAAAAAAGAGGTTTTATTTAAGTGGACCCTATGGGCCAAATACCATATTTATAAAAGAGGTATGGTAAATTAATAAAAATATAAATATACGAGAGGTATGGTAAATAAATAAATAAATAAATTATATTTACTCCATAAGTCACCTTATATTTATGAACAAGAAAGGGTGTAAATAAATAAAAATATAAATAAAGTGGAGGTATCATAAATAAATAAAAGCTCTTTTTATATACTCCAAAGGCATGGTAAATAAATGAAAATATAAATAAACTAGAGGTATGGTAAATAAATAAACCCTCTTTTTATATTTAGTCCATAACTCGTTTTCTATTTAATAAGGCTCAAAAAAGAGGTTTTATTTAAGTGAATCCTATGGGCCAAATACCATATTTATAAAAGAGGTATGGTAAATTAATAAAAATATAAATAAATGAGAGGTATGGTAAATAAATAAAACGTTTTTTTATATATATTTACTCCATATGTCACCTTATATTTACAAACACTCAAAAAATGCATTATATTTAGGTGAAGCCTATGGGCCAAATTATTATTATTAGCATGCAAAAAAACATTATTAACCCTAATATTAGTATTAATAAAAATAAAGATGGCACATGGTATTGACCCATGATATTCATGTGGAATGTAGCCTATTTGAAGGGGGAATTAAACCAACATTGGTCTGTCTTTACTCTATATCTACTAAGTGCCAAGAGGGATCAAAGATCATGATATGCAAACTAGCATAGAGTGAAAAAATATTTGATCCCTCTGGGGGCTTGGTAGATCAAGAGTAAAAATGGATGTTCTAATTTAATGTCACTTAAACATTTTAACTTGGTTAAAATAAAAATCAATTATTAGTTTTATTAATTTTTATAAATTACTAATAGTAGTTTTTAAGCTCCAGGTTTATGATAACGCATGGTATTGACCCATGGTAAAACCATGGTATTCATGTGAGCATAGACTATTTAAAGGGGAAATTCTATCAACTTAGATCCATCTTAATTCCGGGTCTACCAAGTGCTCTGAGGGATAAATATATTTCATCCCTCTAAGAGTGGTAGATGTGGAGTTACAATAGATATAGGTTGGTTTTTATGGTAATGAAGATATTAAATAGACTTAGGAAATTATATTGTGAAAAACATCTTAAGGTGAATGGTTAAAGCTACATTTAGTCACTTCACAAAATTTAGTAAAAAATAGCAATATCTCCATTAATATTGGTTTTTCTAATTTAACAAAAGAAAAATCAAAACAGTGAAATCTTATCACTCTTTCTACATCACCCTCACAGAAGAGAGATAGTCGCTGCCAAGATTTCCCACCATTTTTCAAACATTCTGAATATTACATATTCATGAAAAAGTTAAGGTATTGATGTTGGATTAGTTGTTTGAAGAATATGCTAGTTTGTACAACTTTTCATCTTCTCTATTATTCTTAGTTTGTCATAATGATCTGTAGGGGTTGGGCCACTACACCATATTGTCCTAAAAGGTGGAGACTGTGCACCAAAAAGGAAATTAATCCACATGTTACAACGCTATTAAAAAATGCAAGATATATGAAGGTAGTGAATTATGATAATAACCAATTTAGATTGGGAGAGACAAAATTAAATTTTATTATTTAATTGAAGATTTCCAATTAAAATAATAATAAATCTACATTTATATATTTATATATTGATTGGAAAGCTTCTCACAACGATCACTTCTTTCCATTAGATCCCCTTCAGGCCTTTGGGATACCTATTACTTTCTTATATTATATAGTTGGGGCTTGCTACTTGTTGGCGTGTTGGGGTAAACAAACTTGATGTGTTTTTTTTATCTAGAAGTTGGAGTATATGGAATAAGAAAGAAATTTGATAACTTGATAAAAGTGGTAGCATGACAAAAGTGGTAGAGAAGAGAAAAAATTAATCTCTCCTACCTTGACAGAACTAGTGGTCAAGATCAACACCTATAAGAACTTTGTTGTGGAATATTATCAAAACTAATAAAAGGATATGAAAGAGTGTACAGTCAGATCCTTGACAAACAAGACCACTGAAACTTGAAACATTGTTTGTAGGAAGAGAAAATTATGTTTCTTTTTTCCAAACATGTATGTTAGTATATTACAGTTTAATGAATATGTTCTCCTATTATCATATATGGTTTCATACTTTAACAAAACATTCGCCAAGACTTCACAATGTTTTATTATTCAGTGAAATATTTGCCATGACTTTAGAAGATAATATAATATGGTGAGAGATTCGCCAAAAAATTATATATACATATTATATTATTGATAAAATCGCCTCCCATTTTTCCTATGTATCATGGGGATTCACCCATTTATTATACATATAAATTTAGGGTGATTCTTAAAAATTTTCCTGACAATGACAAACTTTGAAATGCATCATTCTTTCTCTTCTTCCCCACCCCCTCAGATGTTATGATAGACATGCTTCCTGGCTCTTGTTTTTCTGATAGTATCATGTAGTCACTTCCTTAAGGACATCATTTTCCAGTACATCAGCCCTTTTACAGTGATTGATGACTCCAATGAAGAGCCTGCCTCTCACTCTATTCGTTTGGCCTCAAAAGCTAACTTCAACGTCCCTGGACATACTCTATATTGTATTTCACCCATTCACCCAAATTTATTTGTTAGCATTTATCTTGTACTCCTATCTTCTCTTAAAGTTTATTTTCGCTAGGGAATTGATCCTTATATTTATCTTCTTTTTGGTAGCATTGATTTGAGAGTTTCTTTCACAGTCCCACTTTTCAATTACATTGGATATCCTCTCTTAGTCCCATTGACCTACTTTTGTGATGATTAGTTAGAAACAAATAAAATCATCTTATCTTATTCTATTTGATTCCAACACCAAGAATTTTCCCAAAGGCTTCATAATGTGTTCCATGCAACGACCTATATAATCCATTCAATAAATTTTATTATATCCATAGAGAATATCTCTTTTGAATAGCATTATTGATGTGGCATATCAGTCATGTTCCAAAACCCAGCATGCACATTTTCTTTTGTACTACTCTCATTTAAAAGTTGCAACAATGCTCACACTTCCTAAGCCACACATTGATTCCACATTCCAAGATTCAACCTTTGTCAACCTTTTCAGTGTCTTCATAAGAAGGAATTATTCTTGTGGATTGAAAAATTATTTCCTGCCTAGTTAATGTGTCATAGATTCCTTGAGCTATATAGGAACCTCAGAAAAATCACCGATGTAGTAAGAGTTGCTCATAGAACCATATTTTCTTAATCATTGTAGAATATTTCTAAACTACAATAGAGGCTTTTTCCTCATTAAACTCCTTAAAGTCATCATTGTCTGTTAAAGGGTTAAGAGGATACTCTTTCTCAGTACATTCAACAAATGACTTGAACTTCCTTTTGTCTTTCATCTCCAGTAAACCCTACTCCATGATCTAATGTATCCTAGATTCATTAGGAAATGTCATAATTTTATTTATGTTTCCATTAATTTTAACTTTTGTTGTCTTAATTTTCGTCAAATAAGTTATTTTTGAAGATGTGACAAACATGTCATTCTAGGGAACAAATATTTCCAAGCAATTATCATTAGACAGGAAAACATGCTTGTTGAAGGAAATGAGCAAAAGGAAATCATTTTGTGTTGTTTACTTTCATTAACCCCATTTGAGATACAGTCCAAGGTTTTTCCATGTGGAATCTATGGTTGATGAATGATATGGAACCTTGGATGATTTTGCTAGACCATGAGTAATTCTATCTATTTTTCTTCCCCTCTTAATGTGTTGTCTTGAGTGCATGCAACTAAGAGAGCAGGCATAGAAAGCAAGAGATACTACCTTTATCAAGTGATGGCTTGCTGGGAGAATCTTGGAGGGTAGACTCATAGAGACATTCACTCGTTTCATGAGCAAGAGATTTTATTTATTAGTGGCTGCCATTGAGAGCCTTAGGATTTATCACTAGTGTAAAAGAGTCAATGTCATGTATGAAGATCTCTTCCCTAACATATGTCAAATAAATAGAAGTCTATGTAGCCCTCCAAAGACAAGCACATAGTCCTCTCTTCATGTCGGCTTCCAAATAAGGTGAAAAACTCATACCAGCTCACATTAAGGAGACCTACACACTTGGATGTCAAGTCGGCTTAAGTATATGGAGGAATCACTATATACGAGAGGCTAGGATCTCTACATTACCACAAAACATACTTCACATACCTCTGAAATTTTCAATGGATAAGACAATAAAATAGTTTCAAATATCCACAGAAAGGTCTCTCTGCATTTCGGACAGTATGGGTCACAAAATGTTGAAGGGAATTGGATCCCTCTAGAAGCTCGGATGACAGTGGCAACACATCTAGGGGTAGCAAGATAGAATCTCGGATCATAGGGGCAACAAGTTTAAGGTGGTAGGAAGACTAAAGCTTAGATCACAGTGGTAGTAATCTCAGTTAATAACTTCGGATCTATGAAGTGGATATATTCATAGTGAATATAATCACAGTATAGATGCTTCTCTATAATACTTTTGTCTCGGTGTTATATTGAGTGCAAGTAAGGCATCATTGATGACATAACGGTTCATTTTGGTAATCTTATTGTGATAAGGTATTACCTCTGTGATAAGGGCTCATGAAGGAAACTAAGTTGTAAAGGAAGTAATGAAGATCTTTGTATCAATACAATGATGAAGATCTTGGTGGATATTAATATTGTAATAATCTTATCCTTTTGTCTTAATTTTCTTCAAAGAAGATATTTTTGAAGATGTGACAAACATGTCATTCTAGGGAACAAAACTTTTCACCCAATTATCATTAGACTAGAAATCATGCTTGTTGAAGGAAATGAGAAAAAAGAAATCCTTCTATGTTGTTGGATTTCATTAACCCCATTTGATATATAGTCCCAACTATTTTCCATGTGGAAGCTATGGTTCATGAATGATATGGTCCCTTGGTTGAGTTTGCTAGACAATGAGTAGCTATCTTTATTTTTCTTCCCCTCTTAATATGTTGTCTTGAGTGCATGTAGCTGAGAAAACAGTAAAAAAAAAAAAGAGATATTACCTATATCAAGATGGCTTGTTGGGAGAATCTTGGAGGGTAGCCTCATGGACATGTTCACTCATTTCAATCTATTGCCTCAGGGAGACGTTCACTCATTTAAATCTAATCAGCAAAACTTACCATCGATAGAAAATATTCCATGTAATCTTTGGAAAGCTTGTGAATGGCATGAAGGCCCTTCCAAATGAAGAGGAATGGAGCCCAACCAAAAGGGAAATCCTCAGCTTTCATTGCACTGAAGGCTAGACTCGCTTGAGGGATCACTGTGGTAACCTCCATGGACAAAATCTCAATGCAAGACACCCTCAACTTATCCCTCAGGCAGGGGCCAATATAGTTTCACTCTTCTGGGAAGAGGCTAACAATGGATTCAACAATCTTGAGGATTTTTATCAAAGAGAGGAGGCCTCAACCCATATGGGATCACAATGTGATGGAAATTTCAATTTTCGGGATTTGGTTTCCATAGCAAAATAGTTTGGAGTGTCATATTGGGCTCCAAATGGAATGTACAAAAGTAATCTCTGGTATTTATCTGCGGCTTCATATCTAGGAGCAAGAATGTGGGATTGTTTTTACTATATAAATCAAACCCTAATCTATACTAGAATGGTAGTCTCATGCTTTTAAATATGAAGTAAAAGTTGGGAATGACTCACCAGGTTTTGAATATATCCAAAATATGACAACTTCTTTAGGAAGATAGATATTGGAAATGACAACGAAAATAGATGCCTCCGATTTTTTGAATGAATATTCGATCAAGACATTTGATATTGGATCTACCATGATCAATGGATTGAATATTGGTGGCATTCGATATTGGGTCTGTCGTGATCAATGGACTGAAGATTCGAGGTGGCATACGATATTGGGTTAGCCAGTCATAAAACCATAATAATTCACAACTCTAGAAGATGTCATTTTCCTGCACTATGAAAAATTTTTCCCACACTCTGAAAAGTTTGTAGTTGGGAGGGGTATTGTAAAGCAAAATTAAAGTTCTATTTTTTTAAAAGTGTTAAAATTTACCAATATTTAAAAAATTAGATACAATATTTTATTTGCATTTATATATTTTAGTTGTATTTGAAAAACTAATAGGTTTTTACAGGTTTTTGGTTGTGATATTAGGTGGTAATATATATAATATAATAAATATAAAATAATTTAATTGTAAGGTTTTTTTATGTAATGATTTTGTTATTAAAGTGTACAGAGGGAAAATGTGAGATGTTGAAAGGAAACAAGTGCTTTTAACTTGGCTGTATTGAAAACATTTAGGTGTTCTTTCATATTAGGTGGGTATACATAAAATAGAGTATGTAGTAAATGGATTTAATAGCTAAAAACAAATGTTAGTTTATTAAAGTTCATATGTGAAATTTGGAAGTAGGATATACATCCTTTTTTAGGTTAAATATATTCAAATTGTTGTGTGAATGGGGTTGTAAGACCCTATTTTTTCATCTTGAGAAAATGGAGTTCTCTCCTAGTCACCCACATAGTTTAGGTTGCTATAAGAAAAGTAGGTGTTTTTCCTTAAGACGTGAACATTTAATTTTAGGAAGTGCAATAATGTGGTTTCAATGAGGCATTAAAATTGGGAATGAGAATGCACATTCAGGATTCTAGTGTTATGTTTTTCTTCTGGTATGAGTGCACATCTAAGAAGATTCTAACAAAAGTTGAAGAGTTTGAATAGTTAGAGATGTTGGAGGGTTGTAGTCTCAATTAGAGACTTAGACGAGTAATTTAAGCACCATGAGAAGTTGTGAAGACAACGTAAAACATTTGACAAGTTGCACGAAGGAAACTTGGTAGCGGTACTAAGTGAACATTCCTTGATCAATGTTCATACCCTCTCCTTAGCACTACCACTTTGCAAGATGAAGAAGAAATGTGAAATAGATATGCAACCCACTAAATAAGTTGGCAAGGTTATTGCAACATATATAGGTGGACATGTCACATTGCAAAAGGAGGTGTTGGCCCACTCCCATTTTCAATAATTTGTCAACCTTTGGATTTAATTCCTTATGAATGTGATCAAATGATATGAACCTAAAGAGTCTAATAAGGTCCATAAATCTAATCATCCTCATATCCAATAAAGAAGTGTATAGGGAAGTATAACCTTTCATCCAATCTATAATAGCCTTCGAATCCCTTATGACTTGTAATTTTAAATTATTGAAGTGATGCAATTAAGATGACTACCATAAATGACTAGTTCATATTATTGTAGTTCTTGTTAGGTAGTCATATTTTTGTTCCTTGACTAAATTAGCCATTCATGTTAGTCAATTTTACTAGTATTAATTATTAGCTAGTGGTATATTTTAACTCGAGACTAAATTAGTCATTTATGTTAGTCATTTTTAGTTGGATGTCTTAATATTGCTAATTTTTCGCAGTATTTCACTTGGAAAAGTTGTGATGACTAACGTTTTTAGTCACCTTGTCACTAATTTCACCATTTTCTACTAGTGATGGTTGATATTGGAGGAGCAAGCATGATGGAGGACTTCGAAGTCATTGAGATTGTGGATGACAATAATCTGTATCTAGATTTGCTCAGAATTGATTGGGATTTTGATATGGATGAAATAATCAACCTAAAATGAAGAAGTATGGTATTTCAAAAGAACTATACTAGGGTCATTGTTCCTTTAGATCCCTCTAAAGGAGCATACTATACGGAACTTGTCCATTCAAAATATGATGATGAAGATATTGTTGGGTGTGGAGCATGCTTATCATCCTAATTTAGAGGTCTTTGTTTTAGCCAGATGTATACACCAGGAAGATTGTACACCCCTCCATGTGGGGGGGTGTGGGAGGGACTTGTCCTCCCCCCCCCAAGTGGGGGTTCGGTGGTGGGGCCATCCTGGTGGTGGTTTTGGGGGCAGCGCCCCCGCAGCTAAAAACAGATGTAAAATTGCCTTGTAAAAGTATAGTAATTTCTAGTCAATCTGGGCCGTTCATTAGGTGGATGATCTGACGGTAGAATTTATGTTTAGTTTAGGGTTTTTTACCCTAGAAGGAAACCCCTCTCTTTGTATGAGGGTATTGTATTGAGGCTGTGGAATATATGTGTATTCTCAGAGCGAGAAATAGAGAGGTGAGACTATGAGAGAAAACAGAGGATATTATAGTGGATTTGCTGTAGGTTGTGTCTCTTCATTTTTCTAGATAATAGAAAGGAAGGACTAGCTGTTCGAGGTGGACATAGCCCAAACTGGGTGAACCACGCATATCTGTGTCTATCTAGTTTTATGTGTTTGTGTTTTTCCGCATATTATATGTCTTTCATTTCTTTGTCATATATAATATTTTTTCTAATAGATATTGACCACATATGCAAGTTAACTACGTGCGACGAAGATTGGATCAACCCCACTGCAAATGGACAAAAAAGCTGAGAGAAGGATGCTCCATTTCATTCAAACTTCGATGAAGAATTGGAGAACTGAAAGAATCGGTTGCACGAAGTTTCTACTCTGCAGTATAACAGAATGAAAAAATATCTTCATTTCATATCCACTGAGGTACGTAATTTGCCATACTATGATGGAGTAAGTGATGTCAATTTATTTATGGATGAATCTGAAAGGAATGTACTAAAAGAACAACGATTCCAGGCCTTACATATAGCTTTGAGGGAAAAACTTCTGCGTTGGTAGGGCACACATAAGGATACTGTAGGAGATTGGAGGGAGTACCAAAGGTTGATGAGGCTTAGTTTTGGTCAAGAAAATACAAGGATCACAAAGAAGTACACTAGCAAGGATGATTCTCAAGATCATTTGTCTCGCTGGACTAAGGCATGGGGCAAAGAACCTCAACCATAATGGGTACATGTATTTGTTCACACTTTGGATATGATACCAATGAATTGGTATATTAAAATGAAGTTGTGCCATGGTACCATCGATTGGAATGATATGAAAGATAGTTTTATATTGACCTTTAGCTTTGAAGATGGTTTTTTTTGTATAGATGATGCAGTTCAAGAAATTAGAGCAGCAATGTTTCAGACAGTTAATGAGCCAACGACTTGGGTACAGCTTGACTGGAACATGTAGTTGCAACACACACTGGAATGCTATAATATGGTCGTTGAATAGGGTGAGGAAGATTCACGCAACATTAATATTTCTGAGTCAGAGGACTAGCGTGAAATGGCAGGACCCGATGTTGGAATACTCGATGTAACACAACCTATTAAGACAGGGAAGGTCAACGTAGGCTCAGAGATGGAGCCCATGTTGGCATGCATAGGAGATTACGAGGATGAAGATACCATAGGAAAGGTCGCTGAGTTACTGCATGAGTACCAGGAACTATTCCCAACAAAGTTCATGGAGTTAAAAGGCATTGTGGGAGACCTCGGCATCATAAAAATCACTTTAAACACTAATGTGAAGCCTGTAAAACAACAACTGTATAGGATCAACCAAAAATATAAGGATAAGGTGAAGGAGGAACTTGAGAAGATGATCGTAGCTAGCATAATCGAACCTATGGAAGAATCTGACTGGCTAAGTCCCATGGTAGTACAGGAGAAAAAGACCAAGGGAGAAATATAGATCTGTGTCGATTTAAGGAAGTTAAATGAATCATGCATACATGACCCATTCCCAACACCATTCATGGATGAAGTTTTGGAAAATGTAGGAGGACATGAGGCGTACTCCTTTACAGATGGGTTTTCAAGGTACCATCAGATTAAGATAACACTGAAAGATAGGAGTAAGACCACCTTCGCTACTGAATGGAAGTCATTTCAATATACAGTCATGTCATTTTGGTTGAAGAATGCACCGATGATATTTTCTAGAGTTGTCATTGCAGCATTTAAAGAATTCATTGACAAGTTTTTGGAGGTGTACTTTGATGACTAGACAGCCTTTGGACTGTTCAAGAAGCATGTCTCGAGCTTGTGCTTGATGTTGGATATCTGCGGGAAGTATCAAATTTCATTAGACCTGAAGAACTGTATTTTTTGTGTACCTTATGGAATTTTACTGGGACATGCTATCTGTAAGAAAGGGTTGACGGTAGATCCTGCAAAAATCATTATTATTATTAATTTGGATCCACCGAAGAATGTGAAGCAGCTATGCGCAACGCTTGGAAACACTGGATATTATTGAAAATTCACTAAGGCATGCGCGCATATCACTACACCGATGGAGAAATTACTAAAGAAAGATGCCACCTTTTTTGGGATGATGAGTGTCAAAAGAGCCTTGCCATGTTAAAAAATAAAATGGTCAATGCGCTGATCCTAGAGTTTCTAGATTGGAAGGAGTTCCATGTTCATGTAGATGCATCATGTATCGCTCTGGGAGTTGTCTTAGCACAACCAGGAGACGGGGGTCTTGATCACCCTATTTCATTTGCGAGTCGGAAATTGTCTAAGGTGGAGATAAGTTATTCCATGACAAAGTGAGAAGACTTGGCTATGGTGTACGTGTTGTAAAAGTTCAGGCATTACTTGTTGGGTGCACACTTCAAGATGTTCATAGACCATTCTGTGTTGAAATAGTTGGTGAACAAGCCTATGTTGGGGGGGAATATTTGCAGATGGCTATTTCTATTCCAAGAATATGATTTTGAAGTAATAGTCAAGCCAAGACAACTAAAAAATGGGCTCGATCATCTGTCTAGAATTGGGATTGTCGAAGAACTGATCGACCTTGAAGAAGGATTGCCTGATGCACAACTCTTTGTAGTAAGGCTTGATGATGAACATTTTGCAGATATTATTTACTTTTTGACTACTGAAGGAGCTCCTATAGAGTATACAATGCAACAAAAGAAAGAACTAGTAGTTAGAGCGGCTGATGTTTCTCTAATTGTTGGGCATCTATATAACATGGGCCATGATGAAATATTTCACATATATGTTCCTGAGCATGAAATACATAGTCTTGGTAGAAGTGCATGATGGTGTCACAAGAGGGCACTACAAAGGAAAAGAAACTATGAAAAAAAAATTGAGGGCAGGACTATGGTGGCCCATGGTGCACAATGATTCTAAGGAATATTGCAGTGTTTGCAATGTTTGCTAGAGGACCAAAAGACCGTTGCGGAGAGATGAATTGTTGTTGAATCCACAAGTTGCTTTGCAGGATTTTAATAAGAGTTTGATTAATTTTGTGGGACCAATCAATCCACTAAGCAAGAAGACTAGTGTGCAATATATTATTACCTTGACAAATTATCTGACTAGGTGGGTTGAAGCACAACCAGTAAAGGATTGCAACACACACACTACTATGCACTTCATCTTTGAGTATATATTATCAAGGTTTGGGTGCCCAAATATCTTGATGAGAGACACAATAACGCACATACTCAACAACACCATTGAAGCATTAATAGAAGAGTTTTAGGTACATCACTAGAAGAGCATGCCTTATCATCCTCATCTGAATGTTATGGTTCAGGATTTTAATAAAATTTTGGAGGGCGCTCTAAAAAGGTGTGCAATGTCAACAGGAATTATTGGGATGTGCACATACCTGCAGTGTTATGGACATACATGACTACTTGCAAGAAGCTAACATGGCAGACTCCATTTAGACTGGTGTACGGACATGAAGTTGTCATGCCGATGGAATATATAGTACCCAGTTGTAGAATAGCGACAGTCACAAATATGGCAGAGATCGATATTATGGAAGAAATATTGGAACAACTACCTATGCTAGAATAAGATCACTTTCTTGCCAGATTTCACCAACATGTATAGAAATCCTAGGAAAAGGCATGGCATGATCGACATATTACGTAGCGAAATTTTAAGAATGAAGACTTGGTTTTGTTGTACGATAGTAAGTTCGCATAGTTCCTTGGTAAGTTCAAGATGCATTAGCTAGGCCCATAGATTATCAAGGATATCTCAGATGGTGGCACAGTTTAACTCGTGAATCTGAATGGAGAATTATTTATTAGATGAGTAAATGGGAGTAGGTTGAAACTCTAAGGGATGATTCCATCCCTGGGGCTGCGCAATGACTATATGAATGCAGGACAGTATTAGTGCTACAAGTAGTTGGAAGGAAGCATGAGACTATAAAGTACTCTACCAATGAAGGTCCTTATCAAAGGAGGGTTGTGCGACACTCAGGATGATGGCATAGGTGGAGGAAGCTACTACAAAGAAGGGGTAACTATGCTACAGGGAGGGGTATGATGTAGTTCATCTAGAATATGACCATTAGGGTTGATTTGATAGGGAAATTGTCATTAAAAGGAGCAGGGAAAACATATTTAAGGTGCATCTCTGGGCAAATTTTCCACCAAATTCACATTTATGAGGAGGATCTGGAGGGGCTTGGGTGGTTTGAATTTCAAAAAGGTTATAAATATGGCACCCCACTCCACATTTAGGCACTTTGTTTATTGAGAATTCGCTATGAGATTTTTCACCTAAGTGTGGGATGAGCATTCTGTTGCATGTCTCATTAGAGTTGGAAAGACTCACTTGAGTAGGAGTTTCTAAGTCGAGGGTTGGAATCCATCATGATCGCTTCACATCCAGCGCATACTACTACAACAAGATTGTCAAGAACTAAGCCTACTATCATAGTAGCAACAACCAAGAAGTAGAAGAAGCCCCAAAGGACCCCGGTTAGGCAATCACCGAGGAAAATCCCCACAAAACAATGAAATAAAGAGAGAATGGATACACAGAAGCAACCAATGGAGCCATAAGATCTGGATGAGGAAGAAATATCTGACGGATTTGAGGATATCAACACAGACAAGGTGGAACCAATCTCTAGGTTGCCACCCTATATGCCACCGAGGAAGCCAACTACAAAGGTTGTTGAAAAATGTGCAACAAGAAATGCTAAATTTAGAAGTGCTAAAATAGACCTGCTAAAAATAGCATGTCTAAAAATAGCAGTTTGGCCAGTGAGGTCATTGGCCACATTGGGTGAGAGGTGAAACTGCTAAAAATAGAAATTTCTAAAAATAGCATTTCTGGGTCCCTTCCTATTTATAGCAATCCCTAGTCTATCTATAGGAAGTAAAATTAATTTGGTCTTAATAGCAGTTTAAAATATTAATTAATTAGTCTCCATGAGTTAATTAATTATGGAAAATTAAACTTGAAGTCTCTGTGAGATCATGCAATTATTTTCTCCCTTGATTTAGGAATTTATCCCTTGATTAAAGGAGATAAGGTTTAGTTCTATAATGAGAGAATCAGTTGACTTAATTCTAACTAGTCAAGTCTAGTTAGATTATTTTAACAAGTTGTTAAAATAATAAAATGTAGTTTGTTAATGTTTGCATGCATGTGACAACTATTATTTTAGATAACTGAGAATTCACTCATGGATAACTGTTGCATGTCAGTTCTATCAGAGATTGAGTTGAGATCAGATGTGGGACATTGTACTATCAGATGCTTGGATATTTCTTGTAAGTATTCCTTACATGGAGAAGGATCTATTATAGGAGATTGGGGGACTTGCAGCCTATATATTGAGGCCTAGGTAGTCCATGATTTTCATATTCTGATTGAAGATCATCAGGATCTTTTGATTACAGAGAGAGCAGGATAGCTATTGAGCTGATTTCTTTTTGTATGTTTGAAGAGGATTTCCACTTGATTGATAATACATGGTTGGGGTTTTATGTTGGTGCTTTCCCCTGGATATATCTTGTGTTATATGTGATTATTTCTCTTGATCAGTTATGCATGTTTCTACTTGATGTTTCTCATGAATTCGATTATGCTTCCGCTTAATGTTTTGTAGAACTAGAACAAGTATTATGCTTTAGGACATTACATATATTGGTTTGTTCTACAAGTGAAATTTATACAAAGGTGACAAGGACATAGATTCTATCAAATACAAGATATTTACACCCCTGTTAGTAGAGGAAGTATCGATTGAGGGAGAGTTGTTGGCTAGGGTGCCAAAACTGCACATGGAGTACTAGGATTTCAATGATTGTAATAAGTATCCCCATTTCAAGCCCAACAAGTACCTGGAATCTATTTATGACGAAGAAATCAGAGTGACAAGGGTTGAGCCAATGAAGTGGGTAGCAATGATTCAATGCACTAGATTGCTAAACATGCTTTATGTTCCACACTTTGGGTGCAACAACATAAACACAATCTGTGTGTGCCAGTTATTGGCATTGGTACATGATGGGTGTCTGTGGCTTGGAACATGAATCCTAATTGATGATATCTTAATCAGGAGGATTAACGTGCTGCTTCATCAAGGAGTGAACACCGATGACGCATTTGCTGGGAAATCTCAGGAGAAAAAGTTGGCCAATCAGATGAAGAATTACTTTGACTTAGTCAAGAATCCTAGGGCTATGTAACTAGTTCTATTAATGACGAGGTTGTGAATTTTTCTGCATCCTTTTTAGCCGGTAATATCATGAGGAAGTGTCAGGTGGATGAAGTGTTGGGCCCAGTTGTATCCTTGGCTACGCAGTGCAGAAAGGGGGTCCAGTTTAACTAGGCCAGGTATCTATGTTAGGAATTTTTGGATGACTGCCGAGAAGTGTAGGAAGAAGGTAATCCATTCCACTACACATGGCTATTACTCTTAATTGCATTAATAACATGGCGAACACCGGAGGATTCACAGTTCCCTAATGTGGACCCTGATGTGTGTGAGGCTGTGAAGTTTGTCTCGCTATGGGAATCTAAGGAAATGACTCAGGTTATAGAGAAAAGAATATTATGGGTTTTATTCGAGATGGATCTACGCACACTCATCAACCAAAGGACATGGCTATCACCTACATTATTTCAACAATATAGTGAGATTGCTTACTTTAAAGTGGATTTTCACAGTGTCTTTATCCACACCAAGAAAGATTTGTAGAAGGTATGGTATGATGTAGCATACTTAGTTTTTGAAGATGGAATCTTGATGGTCATTAGTAATTGGTTGAGTAATTGGCTACCCCAACAATTATAATAGTGACAGAGAAGGAAGGTACAATTAAGACCACTAGAGGTTCACAAGAAGAAATATTAGTGGCCAAAAAGGATACCAAGAAGGTGCCTCTGATGGTCACAACTGACCTTGAGGAAAATACTACGCAGGAATCCAAGTGTGCAATAGAGCATGAGACTAACGAGGGGCATCAGGTTGGTGAAGACCCTGTGGTGGACACAAAGGACATTGATTCCCCATTTATAATAAGGAAGCGACAGAATAAGAGTGTTGGCAGTGTGTGGAAGAAGCAGAAGTCAGATCAATGCACTAGCGTCGAACCATTGGTCCTCACTAAGGGGGACTTTGATGAAATTGGTGACACCATATGAGTTGCAATAGAGATGTGGGTGAATATTGAAGATCAATAGAAGGCAGTATTTACAAAGGTCCAACAGGGCCTTAAATAATTGCAGGTTTAGATCAACATGACGCAAGCGAGTGTCATTTAGGCAAGCATGAATTAAATGAGCGTGGTACCTTTAACAACTGAAATTATTGCGGACCTTTAGGTAGTCCATTTTCCAAATGGATCCATACACGTCGATGTTGCAGAAGAAAGGGAGAGCACACAAAAATTAAATAATCTGAGCCTAAATTTTGCAGTGCTCCCCCTTCAGACATTGCACGAGCTACACCAGGGCGTCGACGATGTGCTTAAGATACGGGAGCAACGAGCTATGTTGGTCATCAACAAAGTCAAAATCAATAACCAACATATGTTCAAAGAAATGAATAAAGTATGGAGTGAGGTTCCAGAGCTCCAGAACCTAGCCGAGGTAGCTTCAACAAAAAAACTTCAGGAATTGGCAGTAACAGTTAGAGAATCAAAGGAGGAGGTGGGCAAGGTAGATTTGAACTGCAGATGAAGATTACGTAACTTCATATGAAGCTAGAACCTACAATGCCACCCGATGTTCGAGAGCAACGTGAAGCTGCAATAAAATCTTATATGGCACAAATAGTGACTGTAGTTAAGGATTGCAGTCAACTTTTTGAAGATATAATGGAAGTGTGGGCTTTGCTATAGGAGGACCCACATGTGTAGAAGATAGAAGTGGAAATCAGAGACAAGAAACTGCAGTTCGATGAGCTTAAAGCAACGACGCAGACCTTAGCACGTGTGCAACGATTCGCCCGTCTTCAGGAAGGAACACTTCTACAAGGACAAATTGATGAGCTACAGAGGACGGCATAGATCATCTCGGTGTCGATGCAACCTTGGGTAGATGAGGCTTGTCGGCTCTCATAAGAAGTAGACGCAAAATTGAAGAGGATGCAACAAACATAAAAGACAATCGACCTTGTAGCAGAAGAGTTGATAACAAAGAAGGTCATGGATGAAGTTTGAGAGGCCACAGAGCAATGCACAACAACACTGCATCCATTGATGTCTGTATACAGAGGCTCGAAGGTAAATATTGAGAACGTAACAGTTGAATGACTCGAGGATGAGTCACATCTTTGTGTTGGAGAGTTTTTGGGTAGGGATCCCCTAGGTCTAAGTTTTGTCCAAGTCATGAAAATACTTTGCATTTTGAGGAGCAAAGCGTGATTAGCACAGGGTTATAAGAGTTAAAGGGGCTTTAGGGCGGGTCAAAGTCCCTTCTTTTATAAAGAGATGGGATTATATAGAGTATTTTGAGCTCCAACCATGGTTTGCAGACCATGGTATTGTAAGGGTAAAAGAATATATAAAGGGATGTTTTAGCAAGTCTAAGGAAATCAAACTAAATTAAATGTAATGTTTTGAATCTGTAGTTAGCATATCTTTCTGTATTCGAGTGAAGGGGAAGGCTCTTGCAGTTATGTGCCCAAAGACCTTGGTAAGTTTACAGCTATGTGTGCAGGCCCCTACAACTATCTGCGTAGGGTTAGGAATATTATATCTGGAAAGACTTGACTAATAAAGAAGAATTTTGAGATAGATCTATGTATTTTCTTATGTTCATGTAGTTTTTGTGTTATAACCTATTTATGATTCATTTTTATAAATTTCTTCTACAATTGCATCGTGAAGGTTTAAATATTGTTTTATATGATGAATAATACATGTTAAACTAGTTACACACAACTCATAGGTCTCTTAAGTAGCATAACACTATAGGACAGTAACAATAAGGGTAATGGTTTGCGAAGGTCGAATTAAGCCCTAAATCAATAGAAACTTCACAGCCACACTGCATAGTCCCTCTAGATGCAGAAAGCTAGCTCTAGCATCCCCCAATATAGTCTCGGGTGAGACTGAAGTTTGCGCAAGGAGGTCGCTGCCAAAAGGGCTGGTGCTATAGGGTTTTATTGGTTAGTGCAGTTAACTCTGAACCTATGTCTAAGCCCCTCAATCCAACACCTGCTCCTCCACATGGGGTCCAAAAACAACCATATGCCTTTCTTCTTATAGGTTAAGGTTGTCTTGCAGAGGGGTAGTGGTGGGTGAGCTCATGAACTAAGACACTTGAGCTTTATAACTGGGTTGTTTCAATAATTAATTCAAAGGGACATATATTTTGACCTTCTCCAATTATTTTTAAAGTAAAGGAAGATGGATTCTTATCAATTCTAGTAGACTCGACATGCTCTTTGTTCTCATTGCAAATTGACTTTATCGGCGGGAGAAATTGCTTTGCTTTGGAGGCTATAGACTCATTTGGGGTAGGATTGGAAGAGTCCTTTTTGGTTGGTCAGACAGGGTTGAGTGGTTTCTTCCCTTTATGTGTCAGCTTAGGAGAACTCATATGAAGAGTTTCCTCATTCTAATCTTGGCTCTTGGACCTTTTCTTGGATGACCTGAGATCATATTTCCTACGCAATTGGGCTTTAATGAAGTCAACAAATTGTTTACAATAACTGTCTATCTCATCATCATTATGTGGGGCCTCTAAATCATCCTCTTCTCCCTCATTGGCTTCTATTTCAATTTTTCCCTCTCAGAGAGAAGAGAACTAATTTTCTTGAACTTCTATGGTTTCTTCAATATTCTCTTCAAGATCATATTCTAGGTACATAGGAGGTTGAATATGACCCTGTTGATCCTTTCTCTCCCTTTTCAATAGCTGCAAAGGTGGCCTTCTGTATTGACGATTAAAATTTCTATTAGGAGTTGGCTGACTTTGTCGAGGGGGACTTTTATTCTCCAACTCCAGTTTTACCAGTTCGTTAGAAAAATTCCTTATCAGCTTGTTCATTTACTCTAACTTTTGTTCTTGAGTTTCCTTTACATGGCCTAAAGGACTGATCTCTTCCTTTCCTCTCCTCCTGTCACCATATTCAAATTTCCCTTTCCACTTTCTAGTGGAAGTGAAATTCACTTCAACTTCCAGCACATCTGTTTGGATTTGGTCCAGAGCATGAGACTTTCTTTCTCTGAGGGTAAACCCAAACTTGGGTTCAAAAGCTCCAGGAAAAACCACTTTGGCAGCAACCCTTGGAGGCTTAATTTCAAAATGGAAGACTATTATATAATTTATTAAAGCTCCTTATAAATTCTGAAACATCTTCATTGTGTTTTTTCTTCATTGCATTAAAGTTTGTAAGAATATAGCGCTAGTCCCTTTTCTCCCCACATTTCTGCATGAAAGAGTTCTCCATCTCTTCCCAGATATTAATTGAAGCATTTGGTAGAGGCTTGAACCATTTCCTGACCTCTCCATCCAAGGACTGAACAAAGTCTTAGTGCTACATCCAGATGTTCTACGTTCATATTCTCAACAAATGCACAAAAAGTCTCTATATTCTTTTGGGTTACAACAACATCCTCTCTAGTGATGGGGACAATGGATGTGGTGGTGAAAGAGCGGTGTTTGTGAGGTTCTAGAGTGGATGTGAACGTTGAGTAGGACTAGTCAGACATAGATTATTCTCGTTGTTGTAATATGTGTTTTCAATGTTTTGCATGTAAGAATTAAGGGAGGGTGTTGGAAGTAATGCTTCCATGTGTTGTTGTGAGTTGTCCTTCTGAGTTCCCAAGCGTCAATCTAGAAGTTGTTGTTTCCTATGTCTGAGTTTTAGTTGTGGCATTTCCAAGTCATAGATCCACTTTCTTAGGATCTAGATTTGTTGAAATTTGCGATTTATATCTTATATATTTGTAACTATTGTGATAAATAAAAATATCAAGTGATTTGTGTATGTCATAATGTGTTCTCTATTTTTTTAACACTACCAAATATTGAGAATGGTCAAATGTCTTTTATATTAAAATAAATTTGTATCTCAATACATTTGAACATCCTAATACTTAATAAATAGTGAATTAAAATAAATCGAAGATGGATGTAAATTGACAATATGATAAGAGTTTTGCTCTATTTGTCAAGTTTAAAAATAAAAGAAGATTCGACATTTAAATTTTTCAAAGTTTACCAAGATTCCACATTTAAAATATTAGTTTACAAATAAAGGAAGATTCCCATTTAAAATATTAATATGAAAAAAGGTTTAACATTTTCGGGGGCATTCGTGCGAAATGTTAATAAACGTTTCACTTTTGAATAAAAATGGTCAAAAAGTGTAAGGATAAAAATGGTGTCCTAATGTTTATTATTGTTCTGGCAGTCTTCCCATAGTTTGACTTGACATCCACTCGGATGCTAAACTAGACTGCACCGCCACCGTGAACCAAAAAAGATGAGAAATAAAGCGACCCTGCCCTGGGCCATGATGGTAATCGAAGCGGAATATACCGTGTCCGATATATTGAAAACGAAAAGACTCTCCGCACCCTTCTCCCCCTTTGACTCGAAGTCCATACCACCCGTGTTGGCCAACGTCGGCTCAGATGGCAATATCCCCACCCTGCTCGCCAGATTCGATACACCAAAGTTAATAACCATAGAAAGACACGTCGCGTGGGAAGGGAAAAGCAAGTGTTTGAGCACCGTTCAATACCAAATTTAATAAGCATAGAAAACTCCCCACGTGGGGCACAGGCAACTTCTGAACACCATTCAAACACGAAGTGGGACACATGATATAAGCATTTTTTTAATTTTATAAAGCATTTTTAGTTCGGAAAGAGTAATTATTGGAAATGTTAAATTAATTATAAATCCATTACACAATTTTCTGAAATTTCTAACCATATAAAGAACTATAAAAATCTCGATTCCTTAATCCAAAATTTTCCAAATTCCATATCAATACAAAAGCACTTCGCAACTTATTCTTCTTAGCTTTCCACTGCAATTGTCTCTATACATTACAAAGTTGATTCACACATTGAAAGCTATAGGCAATTGTCTCTATAGTCACTCTCTCAGCTTTAAAGTTACGAAATTAAATGCTTTAAAGTTGTGAAATTAAATTAATTGTGTAACTTTCAAAAGACTCTTCCGCAGAGAGTGCAATTATCAGTAACAATAGTGATCCTCATATTTAAAGGTATAGACATGAAAATAATTGTGAAACTAGGTCAAAAGAGTTTACTTTTTCCGATACAAGTGCGCTTGTCAACGTGATTCTCAATCTTGAATCTCATATTAAAAGTAACGAAGTAACTTTTTCAAAAGACTCTGGTCAGTCTAGGGACTGATGAAAAGTAATATCGTCAAGAAAATATTATTTTAAATGAATATTTTTTTTAAATTATTTTGATAGTATGTCTTTCAAATACTCATGAGTGGAGTCGTGACTCGTTTTTAAAGAGATTTTGTCTCATAAAGTTAAAGCTTATTTCTATAAAAATCTAAATGGGATGGATCGCAAAAGAAAATCTATAAATCTTTAATCTTTCCTTCTAACATTGTAACACTAAATATAAAAAGTTTTTAATCTTATTTTAATCATTTATAATATTAATTAAATTAAGTTAAAAAATTAATCCATTAAAGTATACATATCACTCTCAAATTTAAATATTTGTTTGTTTAAAATTTTAAATAATTCTAGAATTGTAAAATACTTCTTTAATAAATTTTTTTTTAATTGATTTTCAGAATTTATATATATATTTATATATAAATTAAATTATACGTTCAATCTATTTATAATTGAATTTCAAAATATATATGATATACATATATATATATATATATTTATTTAAATAGAATTTAACTTATTTTTTTGCCCCTGATCCTGATTCCTAGTTTAATTTAGCCTTTACTTGGTTCTGTTTACTGATCCCTAGTCAAATTTAGCCATTACCTGGTCTTGAATTATAATTGTTGGAGGTTCTGCTCTAACTATTTAACATGCATAGCTTGATCTGATTCTTCAACTCACCTTGATGATGAATCACACTGATTAGTTAAAAAGCACCTACAAAAGAAATATCATGTAATTTACATCAAAAAAATCTCTGGTTAAAGCTAAAATAGTTTAATATTATTTTCTAAATAAGATAATGATGATAATCATTATCCACACATGTTTGCTTTGGTGAAACAAATCTTTTCCAATATTCCTTATTGTGCTTTGGTGAAACAAATCTTTTCCAATATTCCTTTTAAACCAATAGAATAGTTAAACAAATAGTTTATTCTAAGTTTTCCAATAGAATAGTTAAACAAATTATAATCTTTCAATGGCCTGCTTGTCAAGTTTGACCCCTACGGCCCAGCTTATTTTTAACAGAGGTGCACGTGCAGATATGTCTGCAGTGGAAGATTTCTGCTTTACAGAGGCGTTTGTGCATGTACGTCTGTACTGGAATAATGTGAATAATGTAAGCGTGCAGTGGAAACTTGTAATCAGCTTTTAATTGTGTAAAAAATGACGTCACGTGTAAGAAACTGTTTTGTCTGGAAAATTATGGAAATTTAAATAATATTTTGATAAAATTTTGTAAAGATTTTTATAAATTTAAATTATACTCATTAAATTTTCAAGATTTTAAGTTTCTTAAATTTTTGATAATACTAAATGATTCAAACACTACTCTTATAAAATTTCTTAAAACTTTTTTATTCAAATTTCAACCACTTTTAATCCTCCCTACCCAACAAAACCGTCCCTACCCAACAAATCATCTGCCTGGTAGACAACGTAATTAAAATTTGAGTAAAAACTGATCTCAAATATGAAATAGTAGTTTGTTGAAATATCATACGCACACCGTATTTGATAGCGGTGTAGTATTTGTGGTATAAATTAATATATAGGGTTAAATTTAGATGTTTTAAAATAAAATGATGGATATTTCAATTAATATATAGGGTTAAATTTAAATGTTTTTAAATATAATGATGGATAGCGGTGTGATGAAGGTAGTATAATATGTGATATTTATTGTATATATACCCTGCTTTTATTGATAATTTTAATATACAATGTGATATTTTAAGTAAATACATTTATTTTATTTTTAGTTTATATCATAGAAATCTGAGTGATCACACATTACTAAATAAAGTCTTTATATATTGCAGTTTGAGTGAGTCTAATGGTTAAGAGCATATGTTTTTTCATAAGAATTCACAAGTTCAAGACCAGAGAGATAGTATGTGCCTTAGTAAACTTAACAGTCAAATTACTATTATTGATATTATTATTATTATTATTAAAAATTTATAGCTTAATAATGATGATAAGACGCGCTAACACTTACAGATATGCTTAATAATGATGATAGGATTCGCTAACACTTACAGATATGATCCGTTAAAGTTTATTGATTCATTTCAAACAGTTAACTCATTTTAAAGCAAAGAAAAAAAGTCGAAAGCGAAGAAAAATAGTCGAATTTGTTAATGTAAGACTATGAAATTCGAGATTTACAATTGAATAAAAAACATACTCTTTTTTAAACATAAAAAAAAATTGGATAACCAATGTTCTTTAACATTAAAAAATTGGAGCAGCTGCTTTTCACCTAATTCAACATACTTTTAAAGAATTGACCAAATGCAGCATACATGGTAACTCCCATACGATGGAAAGAATCCGCCCAATTAAGTAGCCCGCTCTTTTCTGATTATTCATCTTCGTTTCCCTGTCTTATTCCATCACATTAAGCAATGAATCTCCGTTCCAGTGGGATGGTCAGAGCAATAAGAATGGCAGCGGTTTCTTCTTCAATCGCAGTGGCAAGGGGATGCAATGCAAGTGGCAGTGGCATTAACATGAGAAGATCGATGAGATACGACGTGTTTCTGAGTTTTAGAGGGCCAGATGTCAGAAGAGGCTTCCTCGATCATCTCTACGGCGCCCTCAAAGGCGCAGACATCCATGTCTTCCTGGATTCTCATCAACTCATCAAGGGAGACGATATCGCTGAAACATTAAGGTGTGCAATTCAGTGTAGTCGAATAAAGATTCCCATTTTCTCACCTGATTATGCAGCCTCTGTGTGGTGCCTTAAGGAGGTGGCACTTATTGCGAGCGAAGTGCAAGGGAGGACCATCCCTCTCTTTTATAAAGTGCTTCCTTCGCATGTTCGCCATCCGGAGCAATGTGGCAGCCCATTTGCCCGGGCATTCCAATACCACCAGAGCAACGGAAGACACAGTGGAGAAGAGATCGATGAATGGAAAGCTGCGCTGTTCAGAGTGTCTAATCTCTCTGGTTGGTCACTACAAGACACCAACGGGTGAGTAATCATCTCACCGTCACCACAACAGGATAGTGAATCTCCATTTCCTTTGATGTTTGTTTTATGTTATCAAACTGTTGTGCAGGTATGAAGCTGCGCTGGTGAAGCTCGTAGTTCACGACGTCGTTAAACTGTGTAGAGGATAGAGGCGTCGGGCTCGTTCAACTAATGTAGCTACATCGTCTACATGGAATTCGTGCAGTCTATTGACATAATCCACTCCACCTGGTAGTACTTCCATATAGAAATTCCCTTTTTGCTGTCAGGATTTCACCTTTCATATTTTATCGCTTTGTTGGAACAAGGTCGTGATAGCCATGTTGGTGATAGGTTGTGCCAGTCTTTTATTTTTGTAGAAATCCCGGTTTATATATAAAATTGTAGGTTTTATTTTGGAATATGGATTTGATTTTGAAATATTTTAGAGAATATCTAAAATTTTTTTTAAAAATAGTTATGTTTTTTATTTTTTTTAATTAAACTGATTATTAAATAATTAAATATTTTATGTCAATATAAATAGGTATTTTTTATAAATTTTTTATTTTATATAATTTTGATGTTTATTATCCTATCTTAACAACACTTGAATTATATAAATAAAATGGGATCAAATTTCTAGTGTAAACTATTTTAACGTGCAAAAAACAAAATGTATTTTTTTATTCTTTAAATTGTAGTTTGTGAATGCTATAAACATTACAAATTACATAACATGCTCATTGAATCATTTTATCAAATATATTTCGAATTATATTTCAACATTAATTCATATTAAAATATTTTATACATGACACCCATTAGATATTTTATTAAGATATTTTCTTTTAACATTTTCTATAGATAGATATCTATAAAGTTTGATCAACATATTAAAATATTTTTTTGGAAATATAATAAGGTTTGAACATCTTATTCATATATATATTTTTTTCCCTGTAAATTACTTACATGAAATTCATATATATATATATATATATATATATATTAATCCATAAGAATATTGTTTTCTATTTAGAAAATATTTTATTTAATTTTAAAAGAGAGTTTGGGCATTAATTACACATCACATTATAAAATAAACTTTCTCCAGTCAATAAATTGATATTTATCTAATTTTTTGGTTAAATTAATAGTGAAATTTAAAAATATTATTATTTTTATCAAAATTAATATTGCTAAAAAATTTATTAATCGATTTTAAAAATATAAAAAACTGTTTCATTTTTATTTTTAATTGATTAATATTAAACATTTTTATTATATTCCGTTTAATAAAATTCAAAATTGTTAAATTTAATTATATAAAAAATTTTATTACACTAATAAATAAAATAAATACAAATATAAAATATTCATTCTTCTCCCATTTCTCAAGTAGCAAGTGGTTAATGGTAATCTGATTACATTCAACCTTCCTTCGTCGTAAATAGTACTACACTTGTTATTTCAAAAGATTTTATAAACAAGAGAAGTTAAATATTTCTGAGATTCCAAAGAAACTAAAAATAAATAAAAATCATTTTGGAGATATTGAGCGAAACCTTTTTGATTTAAGTCTTGTTTCGATGATAAAATAAATTATCATTATATTTTTTTATTCGATTCTAATATAGACGATGTATTTTGGTCGACCTACTCGAAACTCATCTGAATGCAAATTGGTTGGAAGGTAATGTTAAAGTGAAAGTAACATTAGGTTTTGAAAAATATTTTGAAGAAATTTAAGGACATCATATGGATAACTGAATTTAATGAGAAGTGAATTCTTAAAATGTAAGACATGAGTGTATTTCCCAATAAAAGCTTCTCATTCCTAAACATTCCATAGTGCATTTAAATTTTTGAGAGCATCCTTACCGCATCTAAATTATGGAGAACAGTGAAAGGATAAGCAGTTCATCCGATTCTCTAAACTATCAAGTATAGATAGTGACTGGAGTTCTACATAAATGTTATCCATGAAATTTAATGTTTATAATCATATTCTTAAACAATTTACCAGTTCACATTTGTTTTATGACGGTCATAGTGAAGTGCTGACCATATTTAATGGTTAAATTGCCTTGTATGGCCAAATTTTTCATCAAATTGCTTGGTATCGATAGACGTATCAAAGGGCCTCTGGATCATGGCTGATGTGACATTTAGTAGATTTGTTGAAGAATATTTTTTCATTTTTTTTTGTTTTTGAACTGCATGTTAGGTATCATATGAGTTCATTTAGAAATAAAATATAGTTTATTAAATACAGTTTACACAAAGTTAATATACTAATAATTATATGACATAAGTATAATAAATTGATGTCATATGATAAATTTAATCAAGATATTATGTTAAATTATTATAATGTAAAATAATAAGACATACACAACTTATATTTTATATAATAATATAAATTTTTTCAATTTTTTTGTTTTTGAAAACTGCAATATGTTAGGTATAAATGAAGTTCATTTTTAGAATAAAATATAATTTTATTGATAATACTACTACAACAAAGTTAATATACTAATATTATAAAGTGTAATAAATGACGTAATAACCATAAAAAAAATATATTTACATAATACTATTTATTTTAAAGAAATAATAATAAATATTTATAAATTATTTATGAAAATTTTTTATTAAAGTAAGAGAGTATAGAGCTGGAAAAATGTTTGTACCTTTAATAATTTTTCTTTGGGTTTCATAATTCTTTTTACAAAATGTGTAATTATTTAGTGTTTAGATTGTATTTTTAAATCTTTAAATTTTTTTTAGATATTTGGATTGTGTAGACTACACAGACTTAAACTTGTGATTTCTTAAAAATTTCTTTGGATATTTGGATTATGTAGACTACATAAGTCAAACCTATGATTCCAACAAATCTTTACTAGATTTTACATAAAATTGACCAAAAAAAAAATGTATTTAAGAAATATACACTATGTTTAATGTGATGAACCAAAGTTATGAATGCCATAGTCTATGTGTTATATTTTATGGATGGCTTTCAGGCACCTTTTTTAGTAGAAATTTATCATAATTAAGCTCAAAATTACTTAAAATCTCAGAAGAATTAGCTAGAATAAAAAATTTGAGTTGTAAACTCTCCACAAACCACAAAAATTTCTTAACCTGATAAATTCATATATACAAAAACTCAATTTAAACAAAAAAGATCAATTTGATATTTTTTAAATAATCCTTGAAATAAAAAAACTCAAAAAAATATAATAATCAATTATAAAATATAACTATACACATTACCAACTTTATTATATTATTAAATCTAACTTAATTTTAATACAACACACTTTTAATACTTTCTCATAAAATGTCCACACTTCCTGAGCTTACTCATGATGCTTAACCAACTACATATACCCTCCATTAACTTGATATATGGCTATGTATGAAGTTGTTCCTCAATATTATTTATAATTCCAAAGCATAACTCCTAAGAATATAACTTACAAGCATATCAAACCTCACGATGAAATAATCAATGTTTTAGTCATAAAATTTAATCATAAAGTGTGCATGATTCGTGAACCTAGCAAGCATGTTAAATAATGTAAAATAAAATAACATTAAATGCCGATTCTATGTAAAGTGTCGACTCGCTAGACCT
>APFE030662033.1:8421-53310 GCA_000404065.3 Pinus taeda | reverse complement strand
TCTGGAACAAGTTCTGACATGTGTTTGGAATATCTTCTTGGCTGTTGATGCCCATTGCCAAGAAGCGATCCATCCAAGATGAATCTTTATTCTTGCAAGACGTTTGTTTCTGAAGCATCTGTGTGAAGAATCACTGGTTTTATGACAATGCTTACATGGATGGAAGATCAAAACAGTGATCTTTCAAATGGCCAACTCGGTCATAGTGTTGGCATTTCACAATCTGTTGTTGTTGTTGCTGTGGAAGAAGGCTAGAATCTGGAACAGGGGTAGGTGATCTGTCATGAATAAATCCAGCACTCTGAAACTGAACGGGCTTCAAGTAGTCTAGAATATGAAAGGACAGGTCCTTGTCATATCCAAGACCAGTTCTATGCTTTTTGTGGACAAGCTGTTCCCAAGGTCTGATGATGGGCTTAGGAAGTGCAGACTGAGTTTCTGCATCTGCATGTACAATTGCTGCTTTATTGGGCACTGGATCTGAATGAAATTCAACAATATTGTCTCACTATTTATGGGAGTCTGTTTCAATCTTCTGAACAGAAACAGATTCAGAATGATGACTCCACTGCTGTAATTCTTCCTGCTGTAGCTGAGATTCAAGATGCAAAAAATCAATCTTTTGCTGTGCATTTTGTAGACATGTCTGAATTTCTGAGAGAGATCCTATGTTGATTTGTAATGTGTCATCAACAATAGATTGTATAAGAGTTTTCATGAACTTTAATACTTCACTGATTCTGGCCATTTTTCTTCAATGTCAGATTTACACCTTAAAAACTGATCACAATTATTACTTAATGCAGAAAAGTAATATCCACTCACAACAATATCTTGTATAAATGTGCAACAAATGAATCAGGGAATTAATGCATATATATGTAGACAGAAACTATAATGGGTTTTAAATACAATGCCACAATTGGGGTAGCAGCAATTGCAAACTTGCTTGGATCCTTCAAGTACTCCTTCACTTTCAAATCAGCATCAGCAACAAGTTCCCAGAATCTAGGTTCTTTAAAACGGGCTAGTAGTTACCAAAATTGATGCAGGGCCAACCCTGCTATTAACCAGAATTTTTATCACACGCATATAAACATGCATCTCAACTTTTTTTTACCCAAATTAAAAACATCAATAGCTGGCAATTTCACAACTGTACCATTTGCATGCGGAAGCTTATCTTTTATGTGGTTCAAAATCATTCACCATTGATTTCATACTTTCATTAAAAGCCATCATATATGGAATTATCTCAATTCCAATATCTACTCATCAGCAGGCAAATTCATAACTTCCAATGACTCAAATCATTCAAATGCTCATCAACCCAATAAACATCATTCATATATGACCAAAATTCAATGAAACAATGTGCCCATGTTTTAATATTCAATTTAACATTATTTTAATCAATGAAAGGCTTGGACTTGTCCTTACTCAATGCGACCTTAAAGGTCGAACTTTGGCAACACATATTAGATCTTATACATTCCAATGTCTCATAACCAAGTAGTTCCAATAACTCTTATTCACCTATGCATTTTAAATAGCACCAATCGACCTCATTTATGCAGTTAACCCATGTTCATGTGAAGGTTCCAATTCACATATTTTATTTTTGTTTGATTTAGTGCCCATGAAACTTCATACGACTTTAATATGAGGAAATACTAGCGCTCAAAGTCTAATACGAAACTGCAATCTGCTCATGTAAATTAACTTACCTCCACGATGGACAATCTGGCCCACACAATTCTTTTCAAACCTGCATCTGTTTTTGAACATTTAGCTTGCAACCTCTTTACAAATACTCCAGCATTAACTGTGTCTTCAACACTTCTGTCCACGCTATCAATTCAGATTTATTGCATCAACCTTTTATCAATTTTGGATCGCACCTTCCGGCATATCACTTCATTGTCCATTCTCCAGCAGAGCTCTGAGAATCGATTGGCAATTAAATCGATTTTCATCAATCGAACTGGTTCTGTTTATAAAACCCATAATTAACTTCTTCCATTACATTGATCGTTAAAACCTCATTCATTGATGATTAGCAGATATTGGAATGAAACGGGCATCGGGCTCGGATCAAGAAATTCCAGCATTAAAGATCTCAACTCTACAACGTTGGGATTTCGGGCACTCAGAATGCATTGATATAATGTCTCTTCGGGTCAGAGAGACTAAAATATACCCTTGATGTCGTTTGACAGTTAAATAAGTGAGCTGAGATAACTTTAACAAATATTTGATACTTATAGAATGTCATGCACTGATAAAACAGACGTTTTAGAGAATTTCAAAGATGAAAACGTGCAATTCTTCTAAGAATCGATTGGCAATTGCATCAGAAAACTAATATGCACCATACACAATAAATTAAGAAGTGGGAACAACTTTTGGAGTATCGATCTCTCTATTTATCAACGTTTTGCGCTGTAATAAAATAATTAAACATCAGAAATCCAACCTTTGAGTGGGGCGCAAGCATTCATCATTCCCATAAAGAAGACGACACTGACCAGGCCTGGTGCTGTTGCATGAAAACTGGCCAATGTAGTACAGGCTGTGGGCAGATTTCAATTGTCAAATTTCACGCTGCACAGAAACGCTGGCAGCACTGTAGGAATGCTGGCAATGGAGCGCTCACAGCACTGTAGGGCCAGGTATTCAATGGGAATACCAAGCGTTACTCATTATCACATAGAGCGTAGATTGTTACAACTTAGAAGATTCAGAATGACAGAGAGAGGCCAAAAATGGCGTTGGAGAAATGACAGGTTAGCTGAGAAAATATTCATGAAATGATCTGCACATACACATAAGGGCCATAAAACAAATGACTCAAAATAATTATGCAGGGAAGGAATACGCCTGCTCTGATACCATGTTAAACACACATGGGAGCAAGAACAATATGAAAGATGAAAACATGCAAGTGCAATTTTTATTGACAAATGATATACATTTATAGTACATTATGTGACCGTTGGGTTCCATATCCCAGGGTCTCTTGGACTCCTTTTGTCCATTCGGCTTCCACACTAACCCATTGAGGATTAGGTGTCCAACATTCTCCTTCATGGAAGACTTCATCATGTTTCTGCAATCATTAGAGAAAATTTTAGCCAAAAAGTGCCCATGAAATTTTCATGTCATAATATGTAAACTAATCAAAATAATTTAAATTAAAAAAATTCATTGATGAGATGAGTCCACAAAAATTTGAATTCGTCCCTTAGATAGGCCTAATGTCTGCGACCCTGAAGATAGAGGGTGATAGGCTAGACGGTCCTAAAAAAATGGAGCGTTGAGCTAGAAACCCTAGCATTCTAGGCTAGGTGAGAGTTAGAACCTTCATAAATTAGTTTCTCCTTGTTCCTTGAGATAAATCCACCTGCAAACAAAAAGCAAAAGAGAAACCCTAGACATCTCCTTAGATCTCAAGAGAAAACCCAAATTGATATATATAAAATATACAAATATACACAAGGGTTATTATATACAAGAAATCTATTTACAAACTTACAAAGGCTAGATCAAGGAATGAGGGTTCCTTGATTAACAATTAATGGCTCTGTTGGAAATATGTTGTCATTGATGGAAAAGGCAAAGCTTTGGTGATGGTGTTTTCATTGTTGGCAAAGGAAAATGATGGCAAACATGTCAAAGGATGCCACATGTGTTTAGGAACAGGGACAAGTAGAAGACTGAAGATCAACATTAGTGGAGAATGGTGCAGTGAATTTGAAGGCATTTCTAGTGCAAAAAATCATATCAAGAGGAGATGGAACCCAAGTTGATGGATAAAGATCTGAAAGAGTTTTTGAGTGGTGTGTGGAAATCCATAAATGGCCTCCTGGATTAGCAAATATAGCTAGTCAAATGTGAAGCCCCAAAAATCAAATTTGTAGAGTTAAAAGTGGATGGAGGACCCCTTTTGGAGCATGCTTAGTTTTTGTGGACAACCAAAAACAACTAAGTCTTTGATGGAGCCGCTATCCAAAGCATTGGGCAGACATGGAGTGGCCAAAAGAGCTTTGGGATGACATGGAGCATACAACGTAGTTTCCGACAGAATTGCTATTGGCTCAAGGTGAAGCCCACATGAAAGTTAAGCTCGACGGGTTTACCTCAATGAAACCTTAAGGAGCACTTAAGAGAATTAGTAGGATGATGCAGATCGAGTGAATGTGGAAGTGCGAAAACATATGTACATAGAATTTCAACTGGGTGAATGTGGCGAAGACAATGTAGTAGTGGTAGTAGAGGGATTTTCAGAGTGGGAGGTCCCCACTAGGCAGGTTAAATGATGCACATATCTTGAGGTAGAATGAGCGCCACGAGGCCCCACTAATGCATCAAAGGAATTGCATGGGGTCCATAGGTTGACCATTAACATGTAAAGGGGGTTGGGCAGTGGGTGGTTTTCCCATACCGCCGATCGCCAGATTGACGACATAAGTGAATTGCGCTACCCGCCCTTCTCAAAACCAGAAACAACCTGAGGGGGCACACAAACCATGAGTGGTTTTGTGACCATGGAGTAAGGGCGGGAAACATGGCAGTAGGAAACAATTCAAGACCTTTAGAAGTTTATAAAAGAAAATGGCACAAAACCAAGGTTTGGGACACCTTCTCTCTCCTCTTTGACAAAAGGACACATGGTGTAATATGATAGATGCGTAGGGATGACGTAGCAACACAGGTGGATGATGATGTCAATAGTGACGTGGCCCAACAAGAGCATGACACATGTTAAGTTCTTTTGGCCTTTTTGGGTGGTCGAATGGGCCATTTATGAGTTTCATGTGGATCACTCGCAAAGTGACACGTGACATGGGTGACGTGAGCATGACATCATCCTGACCCATTAACCCCGGTAGGTTTGAGCAAGGTGCAAAGGAAGATCAACAAGCTGACTGGGTGTCGGGTTGATAAGGTTGGTGTGAGTGATAAGTATTCCTATGCGTGCTGTGATTGGGCGCATATGTGTCGAGTAGACCCCATCGGGACAACTCATCTCGTTAATAGGACCCCAAAGGTTATAAAAGGGCTCAATAAGGATTGCCTTGGGATAAAGGCACTCGGGAACCAAGGCACAAGGGCCAACACTTGGTTCTATGTGGCAGTTATGATTGAGAGTGTGAGCTTAAGGTAAAAGGCGCATGGGACTAATTCATAAGCACCATAATGAGGATTCGTGCGACAATTGTGACCACGGGTGTAAAGGTGTTTGAATTCAAAAGGGCCATAATAATTCAATTCTTCATAAGCTAGTACATTGGACTAGAACAGATCTAAATATAGCTCCAGAACAGGTCTACCAATAATCTTTATAAGGTCTGCAATAGGACCACAAAAGATATGAAAAATAGTGACAGCTCTGAGACACCTGTAATCTGGTCCGAATTCTGAAGCACGAGGTCCAAGCTCCTTATTCCTCCACAAATCCACAAATGACTGCCACTACAGGACTGAATATGATATCACGTCTGAGTTCTGTTTCTTTGAAGACTATCTTGAGATGATTTGTTTCTAAGGTGTCACAAAACAACCCAGAAAGCTTGTATCAAAGTGCCACGAAAAATTTCTAAAGTATAGTTGTCTTCAAACTTCGTCCTTTTGCTTCAAATCTGAGTTCTGAGTTTTCTTCACCGAAATTGGATTGTTAAAATGGGTTCCCAAATCCTTATATATAGTGTTTTTTTTCACAACAAAATGAAAAGCTACGTCATTGTATGGAGGTCAACTTGAAAAACAAGGTGCAGGTCGGCTCACTGTCAAAATAATTTTTTCTAAATTAAAAAATTCATTATCTCCTCAACCGCTGGGAGTTTCAGGGAAAGTAAGGGCTCATTGGAAATAGGAAAAACTCCTCTTTAAGATGGTCTAGGTCCCATTGAGAAAAGGTGCCTCTAAGGTCGGAAAAATATTTTTCTTTGTGATTGTCCTTAAATTATATAAATATATATTTTTAACTTAAAAAATTATTTTCTCCCAATCTAATAAGAGTTAGAGGGCGTGTAAGCTCGTTGGAAAGGGGAAAATGTCCTCTATGAGCTTATGCCAAGTCATTCCTTAAATTAGGTCATTTTGCCACCAAGAGAGTCATATTTGTGAAACTGTCATTATTTTTATTTATGGCAGCCATTAGGATTTTATGTCTAGGGATCCTTCTTCATGGTCTTAGGCCTTTATAGCTTTTTAGGATAAGGGCATCTTTGGGGAATCATTATTTCACAAGATATTTAGGGCTTAGGGCATCCTATTTCGCAATCAACATTTAATCGTGCATCATAGAAGGGTTTCATGGTAAGGGATTCATCATCATGCATCATCAGATCATCTAAGATATAACATGGGCATCTAGGGCTTCATTAGATAATGCATCATGGATATGCTTATTACTGAAAGCATACCCTTAATACACATAGGATTAGGTTTGGGGATTCCTTAGGGAATCATGAGCATTATTCAACATAGGGATATACATGCCATTACAAAAGGGTTATCACAAGAATATTTTCCATCTCCACAAATGCCATATTGACATCAATGGCAACCTTTATTAACAATCTCCCCCTTTGTCATTGATGGAAATATTCTTGCCCTTACAACATTCTCTCCCCCTTTGACATCAATGGAAAATGGAGTGCCCAACTACTTCCCCTGTATGGCTGCTTGTTTTGCTCATCAACAGTAATTCTTCATAGATATGTTACTCCCCCTGTCATGGTACTCTTCTTTTTGACAATGTGGTCCATGATAGATATGTTTGCATTTCTTCATGTGATGAACCAACTCCCCCTGCTTGCATAAACTCGTCTAGCTCATGAAAACTTGTTGTCTTGTAAACAAGTGGAAGAAGTATTCAACAATAGTGCATTAGATAGATAAGAGATCATGTTCTTCAATGGAGTGTTCCTGAGAGATGATCTATGAATGTCCAGATATGAGTCATCAAGGTTTTCATAAGATCCATCCATGAATAACTTCTACAAGAATGCCTAATCATCATAAGCTCCCCCTAACTGTATGCATGATCTTCCTTTGGTAGATTCTCCCCATCAAATGCTTAGATTGTCAAAGATCAGGTCAACAACATGTGTTGTTCGCTGGAGAGTTTAGGAGATTTTCAGATTGTATTTGTTTCCTTCTCCATACTTGTGTAACTTTCTTCTCTGGCATGGTTCTAGCTTGTGTAGGATCCCAAGTCAAGTTACAATCATGTGCCATATGACCAATGTTATGACACTTGAAGCATTCTATGCTGTTCAGGAATAAGAATTCATGATTTCTTGCAAAATTGCTTCTTGGAGATTGACGGGGACCATAATATTTATCTTTTTGATATGCTCTACAATCTTTTGCCATGTTCCCAAAGTTTGTACAAGAATAGAAATAACTAAGGAATATACTTTGGTACCTGGGAGAAGAGGGTTTTGTTGTTGTACTTTTGAAGTCTTTTTGCCTTGGGATCCTTTGATGATATCCATTGCCTCTTACATCTTTGACACCATCTGCAATCTCCTTGGAGTAGGATTTCTTCCATAGTTATCTCGACTCTTCTCCTTGCTTTTGCCTGGAGCATAAAAATTTCTTTTTGGCTTTCTCACATCCTTGTTGTTTGAAGCATTAGGGTTCGCCTCATTCTTGTTTGAGGATTCACTTGCATAACCAAGACCTGATTTATCAAGGGGAGACCTTTGATGGCTTAGAATGTCATCTAGGGTTTGAGAGCTTTTCAATTTCTTATTTAGTAGGTCAACTTCATTTTTAAGAAAGACAACTTCTTCTTTCAACTTTTCGCAGTCTTCATCTTTCATAACTAGCTATTTCTTCATTTCTTCCATTATCCTTGTCACTTCATGAATTTTGTTTTTTAGAGAGATGACATTTGATTTTAGTAGGAAAATCTCTTCATCCTTTTCTTTTATTTGACATGTCATAGTATTTATTTCTTTTTGTGCTTCATCAACTTGTCATTCTATGAATGCCAAAGTTTTCATTTGCTTTTCAGCTCATTGTGCTTGCTTCCTTGCTTCTTCTAGTTGAGATCTAAGGGAGGAGACCTCTTCCTTCTATTGACCAATCTCTGCTTCAAGTTTGTTCAAGTTTTTGTGCCTTTGTTAAAGGTGGTTTGACAAGGCATCTTCCCATTTCTTTGCCTTATCCAATTGATTTGTCATGCATATGACTTCGTCATGATGCTTTCTCTTGTTTTGATGAAATTCTTCCTTAATCTTGGCAAGCTCCTCATATCTTTCTTGTACTTGAAGCTTGACAAGGTCAACTTCCTTCCTTGTCTTGGCCTGGTCACCAACTTGTGCTTTCTTCTTAAGTTCCTCATTTTCCTTTTTCAAATTGTTAATCTCTTCCATGGTAGCCATAATTTTAGTGAGGAAATCTTCTTCAAAATCTTTTTCAATGTCTTCATCTTCTAGGTGTTCTTTAGCGTTGATGGCATCACTCTTATCTTTAGCTTCCTTGATGGGCTTTGAATTTCCTTTTTTCTTTCCATCATCTTCTTGACTAGTGGTCATGGTCAATGCTCCTTTTGAGTGACGGTCATGAAGTTTGTCCCTATATACTTTGCTGACAAACATTTTTCCAAATTGGCCTTTATAGAATCTGGTAGCCCATTCAAGATTGCCTTCATCGCTTTTTCATTGTACTCGGATTCTCCATCCATCATGTTATCAACAATCACCGATTTCCAGACTTCAATGCCTTGAGTCTTTAAGAAACTACCCATTCTTGCCTCCCATATATCAAAGTTTCCATTGAAATGGAGCCTTCACAAATTGATTGACTTCAATTTCAGTAGTTGAGGGAGACACATCTTTAATAGGTTTAAAGACTTTCTTCCTTGGCTTCGCCATTTGTGTTCTAATGATCAACCTTCAAGATGTTAAGCTTTGAGTGAAGGTACTGGCTCTGATACCAATTGTTGGAAACATTGAGAGGGGGGTGAATCAATATTTATTTTCAATTGTTACTTTTACTAGTTAGATCACTTATATTTAGAACACAAAATGAACAATGATAAGAATAAATGCTTTTATTAATTGAGTCAAGTACAAATGAATGAGTACAATACTTGTTTCCAAGCTCCATCTTGGAATTTAGTGAGGCTCCGACCTCTAGGGCTTCGACCCTATCTTATCCAAAGCACCAACCTTGAGTTTAGGAGCCTCGACTCCAAGGACACCAATCCTATATCTGCTTTAGGCATCAACCTGGTTTCTTGAGGAATCCAATCCTCTAGGGCTCCAAACCTATCCTTCAAGGCACCAACCCCAATGACTCCAATCCTTTATATTCTTCAGGCATTAACATGGAACCTTGAGGACTTCGATCCTCTAGGGCTCCAACCCTATTCTCCAAGGCACTGACCTCGTTGTTCGAGGCTCCAACCTACGGGCACCAACTCTCTGGGCTCCAACCGACTCTTGTACTTTGTCTAGATGTGTTTGATAATATTTCACAGCTCCCAATATCTTCTACAACTAGCCATGTCAATATCCAGCTTCATTGTAGTCTTCCACACTACATCATCAATGACAACCTTGATCTCTTAGAAGGTGTCACCACTACTCTTCATCATACCCAAGAAATTTCTCCAAGTTACCTCATGATTACATCAACAATGCATCATGGTCTCCAAGGATGTCTTCAAGATCAACTTCTACAAGTCTTCCAAATGTCTTCAAGAATACCTCAAGGCGTCTTCAATAGGCTGCTCCGAGAACTCTCCAACCAAGGGTGTCTTCAATAACTATTCTAGACAGTACAAAGTCTCAATGCTCAAAGGCTGCTCTTAGGTTACGATTCTTCAATAACGCTGCTCCAAGTGTGCCCTATCAGAGTGTCTTCAAAGCTTCAAGGTCTGCAATGTGCACAATGGGTACTTTACAAGCTACTCGACAAGAACATCATAAGTGTCTTCAATAAATCTTAAATGACATTGCTTTAAGGTCTGGACTTTGTAGCAAGTCTTCAATAATGCTGTAAAGGGGTTTGCAAAAACTCTTCAATCAAGTCTTCACTCTTCTAGAACAATATTGCTTCAGGGGTCTGCTTCAAGGACTTTAAAGAGACTCTTCAAGGAGTGTCAACGATCAGCTTGATGTCTGCACTTAAAGGAGGTAAATTTCTTTCTCAAATATCTGCTTAAGATCAGTGTCTGAGATCTAACAAGTTGAGATTATGATTTTGTACTGCCCCAAGATCTGCAATAAGAATGAACTCAACCAAGATCTTTCCAAGGTCTAAATATCATCAAATAGTACTGGAGCTTGTAACATATCAGAACACCAAATAAGCCTGATCTTTGAATTCATACCAAAACAATTCTTCACAGGTTAGTATATTGGACTAGAACAGATCTAAATATAGATCCAGAATAGGTCTACCAATAATCTTTACAAGGTCTGCAATAGGACCACAAAAGATTTTAAAAATAGTGACAACTCTGAGACACCTGTAATCTGGCCTGAATTCTGAAGCACTAGGGCCAAGCTCCTTATTCCTCCACAAATCCACAAATGAGTGCCACTACAGGACTGAATATGATATCACGCCTGAGTTCTTTTTCTTTGAATACTATCTTGAGATGAATTTTTTCTAAGGTGTCACAAAACAACCCAGAAAGCTTGTATCAAAGTGCCACGAAAATTTGCTGAAGTATATTTGTCTTCAAACTTCTTCCTTTTGCTTCAGATCTGAGTTCTGAGTTTTCTTCACTGAAATTGGATGGTTAAAATGGGTTTCCAAATCCTTATATATAGTTTTTTTTTCAAAATGAAAAGATACGTCACTGTATTAAGGTGGACTTGAAAAAGAAGGTGCAGGTTGGCTCACTGTCAAAATAATTTTTTCTAAATTAAAAGATTCATTATCTCCTCAACGCTTGGGATTTTCGGGGCAGATAAGGGCTCATTGGAAAGAGGAAAAAATCCTCTTTAATATGGTCTAGGTCACATTGAGAAAAGGTTCCTCTAAGGTCGAAAAAATATTTTTCTTTGTGACTGTCCTTAAATTATATATATATAGATATTAATATATATATATTTTAACTTAAAAAATCATTTTCTCCCAATCTAATAAGAGTTAGAGGGCATGCAATAGTTCGTTGGAATGGGGAAACTGTCCTCCATGAGCTTATGCCAAGTCCTTCCTTAAATGAGGTCATCTTGTCACCAAGAAAGTCATATTTGTGAAACTGTCATTATTTTATTTATGGCAGCCATTAGGATTTTATGTCTAGGGCTCCTTCTTCATGGTCTTAGGCCTTTATAGCTTTTTAGGATAAGGGCATCTTTGGGGAATCTTTATTTCACAAGATATTTAGGGCTTAGGGCATCCTATTTTCAAATCAACATTTAATCATGCATCATAGAAGGGTTTCATGGTAAGGGATTCATCATCATGCATCATCAGATCATCCAAGATATATCATGGGCATCTAGGGCTTCATTAGATCATGCGTCATGGTATGCTTATTAATGCAAGCATTTCATTAATACACATATGATTATGTTTTCGGATTCCTTAGGGAATCATGCGATTTATTCAACATAGGGATATACATGCCATCACAAAAGGGTTATCACAGAAATATTTTCCATCTCCACAAATGCCATATTGACATCAATGACAATCTTGATTAACAGATAACTTGAAGATCAGTTTCAAAAGACTCAGCTGAATAGGAAAAAGAAAAAAAATTAGAGACTCATGTGAGCATCAAAGAACAAGTTAACTAAATTCTCACACCAAAAATATCAATCAAGAATTCTTTAAAAGTAGAATTTGAGCAAGCAAGGTGAGGGGATGAGAGGTTGTTGGTGCAACGAGATGTATAGTGATGGTATGCATCAAGGGTGAGTCATAGATCAAATTTGATATATGATATATGAATGATGAATTGGAGATTAGTGCTTTGGTGTGTTCATCAAAGGCAATTTTTGGTGTTGATGTTGTCAGTGTATATATTTTGGTTATTTGTTCAATAATGAGAAATTGTTGAAGGTGATTTGATTATAATCAAGGATTGTTGAAGGTGTTTGTAAGGTGGTTTTGAAGAGCAGTTGCAGTGAGAAAATTTATTTGTTTATGAGGTAACTGGTCTATTGCGTCTAGTTTGAAAATGGATGAAAGATGAATCAAGAAGGCCAACAAGTGGTAGCTTGCAGGTCAATGGATATATCTCCTTCCAGGAGGTGATGGTAAATGCTTAGGAGAAGGATTCCCTTTCAGTAGGAGTTGATAAATGGGCAAGGTCAAGAGTCCCTTTTAGTAGAGGTTGATAAATGAGCTGGAGCAACAATCCATTTTAGTGAAAAAAGATAAATGAGTAGGGATATAAGTTCCTTCCAGTAGCAGTTGATATCCTACAATTATTACCTTGTGGGGCAATGATGTAATCAAGTTCAAGTTTGTAATAAAAAGAAAATTGGTGTCTTATGTATATGTTGCTCATGTGCTTGATGATGATTTTGTTATGTTTTCTATGAATGAGTTGTGTTGCTGATCCATGACTAATTGCTATAGTGATTGAAAATTATAATTTGTGAAGAATTGTATAATTTGGTCACACTACAGATTCACCCCCCCTCAGTAGTGTCCTAGTTTCCATTGTTTCTAACGAATGTTATCAGAGCAATTTTCCTTCAGAATCAATTTAATAAGTGGAAGGAAGATAAGGGATTATGGAGAACTAGGACTGAATTACCTTAGATGGAGTTCCATTTTTGAATGGCTCAAATTATATAGCTTGGAAGGTAAGGATGAGAATCTACTTGCAATAATTTGGATGTATGACTATCTGTGTAGAATGGAGTCACATAGATGATAAGTGTGATAAACAAGTCAAGGAGGAAATAATGAGAGGGTTGTCAAAATCAAAAATTGAAAAATTAATCTGTTTTGAGACCGCCAAAGAGATATGGCATGAGTTGTAGTCCATCTATGATAGAAACATACGGATTACATGTGATGTTAAGAGGCTTTTCGTCAAGGATGGAGCAGTAAAATATTCAAAGAGTGTTGAACACCATGAATCAAAGGATGATTCGTCTATATCAATAGGCTAAGCTACTGATCAACATTCAAAGGATTCAGAAGAGATGAAATATGCAAGTAAGCTGTTATTATAGAATAATAGGTCATTTATCTTCAAACTTCTCAACAACAAGTACTAGTGAAAGTGAGAGTTTCTTATCTAGCTGTAGTGAAGGAACTACTTTAATAACAATAGCACATCTGGACATTGGTCAAGAAGACAATGTTTCCACCTCTAGTGAAGAAGAAGAATCCATAGAGTCATCAAGGGAACAAACTCTTGAACAACATGTGAGTGAATTTGACACTAGTTGTGAATCTAGTTGCTCCTTTATAGACTTGGAAGATCTTGAAGAAAAAATCTATTTAAAGAGGCAACTCATATCAACTCTTGAAGAGATCAAGAAATTCAGAGCCATAAATATGAAGCTAGAAGAAGATAATATAACATTAAATGAGAAATTGATGAATCTTTAGAATCATGCAAAGAATTTTGAAGCATTTGAAGACATTTAAACCAACCATTGTTCCTCTCAAGCCGATACCATATTGGGAAATGAGAGTGACTCAGTAGCTGGATTAAATGGACCCACCAACGTTGTCAATGAAAAATCTAACGACACTGAAGTGGAAGAGAAACGAACAAAACATCAAGGAGATAAAAGGACTTATAGGAATCAATATAAAGGTATGCAACACCTCATATGTTTTTATTGTAGTAACACAGGGCACTTTGCCTCCAAGTGTCCATAGAAGAAAAATAAGGTGAAACAGTAGAGGTGGAATGCTCCATTTAAGCAACAACCACAAATTGTTTAGGAAATAAGTTTGAATAAACATGCACAGAGAGCCTTTCCCCCCAAAGGAAATACTGTCAGTGGCCGAATAACATCAAGAAAGTGAACAAAAGTCCAAGAAATTGGACAACTAGAAGCTTTGGTAAGAAGAATAGTTCCTTTCCCCCTCTTTTGAATAAAGTTGAATGCCATAGGTGTAAGAATTATGGACACAAAGTAGCTACATGCAAATTTGGAAAGAATTCACCTCCTTTTCAGAACACTTCAATCAGAGGCATGGATTACGATGAGAACCAACAAGGAATACTATGCAAGATTCATTTCAACATTCATAAGACAGGCAGGTTGAATGACTCATGGAGGCAGTATAGATTAGTGTTTGGATTTCAAAATTATTAATAGAAGATTGACATATTAGAGTTCGCAATTAATGTGGTTGATCTCTCTTTATAACCTGCAACAGGTAGAGACTCCAATAAGACAAAAGGAGAAGTAGCTCTACCAGTTCTTCATTGTAGTACATGAAGAAAGAAGGCAAAAACAGTGAGAAAGAAGAGAAAGGGGTAAATTGTATATTGGATTTAATTGGTGCTAACAAGAGGAATCATTAGTGGTTTAACAAAAAATAACTTAGTTAGGCAAAAGTACTAGATCAATGCAAGAAATCAGCTAATGGTGTTGACCAAACTCATCATACCTAGGTGTGGAAGAAAAGGGGAGATAATCTACTCAAGGGGAGTAGATCCCTTGTACCTCTTCGTTGAAAAGAAGAGGTTGGATTCAAGGGAATCCAGAAAGGTCAGATGCAAGGAGAAAAAAGGAACATACCAAGGAATGCATCTAAAGGATAAGGGAAGAATTTAATCCTGTTGTCAAATAAAATTGGTAGTATATTTGGTGATTATCTGCTTACTTAAAGCTTCTTTTGCAAGTATTTTTTATATATTCCTAATGCAAAGAGGGAGAATAGCCACAGGGGGAGTATACTAAAGTCAAGGTTTGAGTATCACATTATTCGTTGATAGTTGGTGTCATTAGTTTGTATCATTTGTTTGTTGCAAGACAAAGGCTAATGATGTTTGTTGCATGTCAATTTTTTTGAGTTGCAAATATGATGAATGGATTAACTATTGTGATGCTTTCAGACTATTTCAATTGGTAATTTGGTATAAGGAATCATCTTTGTGGTGAAAGGAGCATGATCAGAGGATGAGAAAACTCACTTGTCAAGTGCTCAACAAATGCTATCAGTGGCATCAATTTAACAATTGGGAGAATTTTAACACTTGGTATCAAAGGTACTATCAATTGGTATTTACAATCATTAGATTCTTGGGACACCTTCTCTCTCCTCTCTAATAGAAGGATAGGTGACACAATATTATAACCATGTAGGGATGACATAACATTCCAGGTGGATGATAATGTTAGTAGTGAAATGTCCCAGTCGGAGCGTGACACATGTCAGTGTTTTTGGCATTTTTGGGTGGTCGAATGGGCCAATTTTTAGTGACACGTGGCAAAGGTGACATGAGAATGATGTCATCCAAGCCTATCAATCTTGGTAGGATTGAGAAAGGCACACAGGAAGAATGTCACAAGGAGAATGTCTTTCCCTGATGTTGTCAAATCAATGCTATGACCCATTCTCCTAGTCAATCTGAACCAAAGATAATGACTATCCTTGATGTTGCAATTTCATCACTCTCTCTTGTTGAGATATACATACTCAATCATTCCAATCTTGTCCTTGAAGTATAAAAACTTCATTCTAGGATAGAGGCTTTGTCAACAATCTGCTTGGCTATAGAATAGTACTGGAACCATATTTCTCCCTTGTGTACCATGTCTTGGTACTAGATCTCATTGTGCTTTGACATGTCATCATGGTTGTCACCTACACTTTATCAAATAGTCATACAAGTAATTTTCGAATCCATATTACTTCACAACTCGCCAACCAAGTTGTAATATACTTAGCTTCTGTAGTATTCAGTGCAATAAATTGTTTTTTTCCTTATCATCTAAGAAATCATAACGAAGCCCAAACAAAAGTGACATCCTAATGAACCCTTTCTGTCTTCTGCACTCTCTTCCCAAATTGAAACTATGAATCCTTGCAGTTGTACTTCATTGTATGGGGCATACCTCACACCATAATTAATTGTTCCATGACCAATTGTACCATGTTGGTACTTCAACACATGTTGAGCCACATGCCTTGGCTCATCCATAAAATAATCAACTTCCTTTACTGGAGCCATCACCATGGCCACTTTCTGGTTACCCTAATTGGGTACTCTTTCTGAAACAAATCTTGTTGAGGAAATCTTTGTTGCTCCCTCTGTCACTACATCTTATCAGTTGTCTATCATGGCAATCCATCATCCCAAAAATATATGAGGGATCTTAGTATTATGATTCAAGGAGATAATGCATCAAATATAGGTTCTTCATAGAACAATATTTCCTAAGGAAGCCTTGACTACTTTCTCTATTATACAAGCAAATATTTCTACCAACGCTACTCCTTCTGACACATGAGTCCTTCTTCTTTTGTTAGAAACAAATCATATAGGATCAACCTTGATTCATCAATTTGTACAACCTTTTTGTAAGCAAGAGACTCCTTGATGTCGCTCAAAGCCTTGAGGTGGTTCATCTACACTTATTCCTTTATTTCTTCATTGATAAAAACAACCTTTACACCAATATGATGTAATTACATAACACAAGAAACAATAATTCTATTATAAGTGTACCTAGAAATTGGAGTAAATGTCTTTTCATGATCCTCTCCCTCTTTATAGGAGAACCCTCTAGTCTCTCTATGTTGCCGTCTGTTTCATGCTGGATATTGTAGATCCATTTGGAAGTTGTTACTGACTTCCCTTTGACACAATCAAGGTATACTACAAAATTGTTGATCTTATTGCTCCCTCTCAGCTCAAATCCCATTTAGTATAATATCTCTCAATTGAAATCACTGATTTTTGGAGAGTCCTCTTGCCACAAGCGTTGTTTTGTTCCTCCACTACTTCCATCTACTGCTAGAGCCTTGGCAGCCTGCGCTATGTACCTGCAATCCTCACTAGGAGGCCATGGAGGAACAATTATAACCAAGCAAGGATATAAAGACAATCGACTAATAGTAAAATAATAACAACAATAATTAAGAAATAGATATATAGTTTATTTATCTTTTGAGGATTATATGGAAATGTTATCTCCCTCTTGATCTTAGCCTTCTTGCATCAATCTTGTAAATTTGTCAACCCATCCTCATCATCAAAATGATGTCATTCCTTCTTTGCATGAGCTTAAGGTTTCTTCTTTCATCAAAAATATTACTCTAAGTCCAAATCTAGGGTTTTATCCACAAACTCTAGGATTTTCATATCCAAGGCTTCCCGTCTTCTAGTATTTACAAACCCTAGTATTTCAAAACTCATTTTACAGCTTTTTCAAGTCCAACATATTTTGTAATGTGAAAATTCTTCTTTCTATATTCAAATGTCTAGGAATATATAGAGTCAAAAAACAGAAAACAAAAAACAAGTTGTAGTCATAATAAGGACACATCAAGTTCTGCAAATGACTCATCTTTCTTGAGAGAACTTTGGTCTCCAAACTTGAAAGTGAACTCAACCTCTTCTTCATTATAAGCTTGTCACCTTCAAGACAGTTATCCTTTTTCCTTATTTCAAATTTTGACTTTCATGATTTAACAAAATAAGTTCCATCCTTTAGTACCCAAATACTCTTAGTATCAACAATCAATATTAGTAGCAAATGCAATGCACGTTCAAGGGTCATTATTTAATGTTGCAAGGTCCATGAAAACAAATGTCATCAACACTTTTAAGATCTTATAGAAACAAGGCATATAATGCAACACCTTTAAACAAAACATAGGTTTGTTATTAAAATGTTAACCACGTGTATGGATCACATATTTCCCTTATGTGGCTTTGCCTTGCTTGAGAAACAATCCAAATTATTATATTGTTGATGCTTCTTGAACTATCAAGATGATTTTCATGCTAAAAATTGGTACTGTATCTAACAATATTTTCTTGAGCACGATCAAATATCATTTGTTAGAATCACCAATGAACTTGTAGGGTTAAGGGGCTCCTTTAGTAGTCATCATAACTGCCCTTTATGTATTCTTCAAGGATCCCTTGTTGTGAGGAAATAGATCAGAACTATTCCTATGATCTGATTAAGGAGTAGAACTAATTTCTCATGAAAATAATTTTTATACAAGTCCAAGCGTATTCATTAAAAAACTATTTGGTGATCATTTCCTCCAGCTAAATTTGACAAGAATTTTGCCAAAGTAAAACCTTTGATCTCAATCAAAATCATTGTAGTTAACTTGAGCAATGATACATACCTTTCCAAGCATCAAACCAAAAACTTAGAGATTCATTGGTCTCTTTATAGGTATATATTCCCATGCCTCATACTCATATTTGAACATCTCATCACTTGCAATTAAAGCATCAAACCATTTTCCATAGACAAATATAATTTCAAACTTCTTTTGGCTACTTAATGAACTCCTTGGCCTATTTATAGAGGCTTAGATCTCCAGTACATTCACGATCATGTCAATACAAGGTAGATCATCTTCCATCACAATTTCATGCTCCTATAAACAAGGTATGATCCAATGATCCAAGTCAGGATTGTAACATGTCTTCTTGTTGACATGGTCTTATGTAACATTAGTCAAATCCATGACCTGAATGTACCACAAATGGATTACAAACCAAAACAAATTGTAGGTTGTTTGTGACATTTTAGATTCTTTAAGGCCTTTCAGCCTTGAATTATGGGACAAAATTGATACTAGGTTTTCAACCTAGTCCTAAGGTTCCTCGACCCTCTTGAAATAGGCCCTGAGGCCTTCTCTTCCCCCTAAGATATACTCCAAGGCCTAATTTGCCTATTGTTGTTGGAAAATGCAATGTGGCAGCTATTAATTTCAATTTTTCTTAACCTTAACACTTTTTTGTGAACCTTGTTATTCTTCTTGTGTTTATTTATTAGATCTTCTTCATCAAAAAAATATCAAGAAAAAATAATAATGGACACAAATATTAGGCTCCAAGCCCGATAAAAACCCATCCAAGGGGAACATCCATAAACTCTTCTCTTCTTATAGAACATTCTTCAAATGAGACAACAAAATACCCAAACCCTATACCAAGTCCTCCTCTAAGTACCAAGTCAGCCCTTCCAATGAGTCCTTCTTTGGTCTAACACCAACCATCTTCAAACTACAACTTTGACTTTCCATCTTTAGTACTGCTAACTTCGACCTACAACTTCAGCCCTGTAGTTGTTGCATAAACCCTAATCCATCTTTCAAGAGATCCTTATTCGGGCAATTTAACTTCTCCTAAGATTAGCGAAGACAAGACAAAATATTCCTTCTCTCACTAACTCAGTACTGCATTTCATCCTACTGTAACTCGGACCTGCAATTTTGGCATCTTTTGTAGCTACAAAAACCCTAGTTTTTCACACGTGAGAAAGAGAGAGAGCCCAAAAACAAATTTCTACTTGTCTTCTTGGATTCGTTTTTTCTTCTAGGCCTTTGCTCCTTCCTTGTCTCTTCTTTCCCTAGATCGAATTTTTTCTCTTGAGGTCGACCTTGATTATGAGTGAGTGCCAAATGAGATCGAACTACTTGTATTTATAGCCTTTTTAGGGGGTTGAATTCCCTCCTTTAGGTTGACTTGAAGCTATTAGGGCTGACTTGTAATTTCGAGGTTTCTCGAACTTTCTAGACTCAAAATAATTTCTTTTACAAGATATACATTTCCCGGAAGGGTATTATAAACATGATGTTGACTCTTTTGACTTGTGACAATACATCCTATGACTTAATAAACCCTAGAATAATGAAGAACATGGTTTTGCCTAGAAGACCATCAATAATGAGCATGAAACCCATGATTTATAATAATAACTTTTTATTTTCATCCTTTTTTTGTTACATAATATACATATTGAAATGAGTACTACAACAATTATGAAGACCGAAACTAGTTACATTTCCAACACTAACTCTTACCTAGGGAGGTATTCATAATTGTACAATCAGTACCACATCATTCTCAAACTGAAGAGTTCTCATAAGAAGAGTCGAATTGATAAGCCAAACCATAAGCATCATCATTATGACCATCACTATCCTTGAGGCCTAACAAGACAAGCTCAACTTCATTCGAGATAGTTATGTTGGGAGGATTTACATGTGATATTTCACTACCTCTACAAGGCATATACCTCATTCAGATGTTCACAAGACATGTCATTCTAGGACTATTCTTATATTGGAGTTCCAAACCTAAATCCTCAAAGAATATCAGTCATATTTGACCACTCTTCTTTTGGATACATGTCCCATCCTCAAAGAGTATCGGTACCTTTATTTTCTTGGATTCTTTCTCCTCACGGAAACCATAGGTTCTTATCCAATCCTCCACCATTCTCTCTTCATCACCAAAAGAAGAGAATGCACATGTGATGTCCAACATCACTTCCTCTTAATCAGAGAAGATATCCCTATTCTATTTTGATTATGGAATAGATCCTTGCTTCTATCCAAGGAGACTCCTTAGGATCCCTCTCATATCTATAGGAAGTTCTTGAATTCCTTTCTAATTAGGAAGTCATATCCACAATATTTCTAGCTTTTCTTCATCATAGTATCAACTATTAGTTCTCCATAGTTGCTTGGCTCCCTCTTTTCTTCACATATCATTGTATCGAGCCTACTTCCTTTCTTGGTATCATAGAGCCATCTTGAATATTCAATTTTGTGATAGGATCCATGTCATTTTTATTTCTTATCACTTTCATCTTGACATCATATATGAAGGCATTGCAATGAGTCTCTCCAAATATAAAGTTGATCACAACTTATTCTTGAAAGTGATATCCCTTTGACCTTCAGGTTATCTTCTCACACTATTAACTTTTCATCTCATGATGGGTACATCTTAACTTCACAGTTTCCAGGCACTGAATATTGAGTTTCCCTCAATATTATTCATACATTCCATCCATCCATATGAAATTTCTTCAAATATCATCATGTATACTTGCAACATCCTTCCGGGTAGAAAAAGAATATGTTAACTAGATAACCAACAATAATTAAAAATAGACTTACCTCGTCATGATGACCTTCTCATGCAGTCATCAAAATCCTTATGATCCATCTCCACTTAAATCTCCCTTCATGCATTAGAGTGCGCAAGGAGCGAACTTGATTACCAACTTAAAAAAATTCTTTCAAATATTATATTGGATGCTATTCATTATTCTTACATGGTTTAGAGAAAGTGTTAATTCTTTATTTGTCCTCGAGTAAGTAAAGTTATTCCTTCAAGCATCATATAAACATATACTAAGCATATTTTATAACTAACTTATTTTACCGTATTCTATACAGATGAATCATATCCAAAATTTACTTCCAATATGTATTTCTAGGCTTTCTTTCAATCATCTAGCCATATGTCCTAAAATTATTTTGCAACCTGACCCATTGCGTTCCTTCATCCTTCAGTATTATTTCCATACTATATGGAATATATACTACCTTGTCATGATTATTCTTTGAAGAACCCTCCACAATGATGGTTCTTACGAGATCATGATGATCCACCTTAGCAAGATGAATACCTCCAACTTAATGTTAGATAATGCATGGATGAACAATATGAAAAATGGTCTATCCATTCTATCTTTAAAGACTAGATGATTTCTACAAAGTAACTTAACCAAGTAAACTCTAAATATGCTACTATCACATGCTTCTCTCTATGATTCTATACAGAATCAAGGTTCTTATAAAGTAAGCAACAATGCATACAATTCTAAAGGAAAGACCAATCTTCACAAAGAACCTGACAAACAAGGTTCCTTTTCCAATAGTAAGGATCTTTCACATCTTCTTTCTTAGGCTTCTTCTCAAGGTCTCCCATATCCTCAGCTATGTGAGCCTCACTTCTTTCCTTTATTCTGTTGTTTTGTTGGTTTGGATAGTCCTATGAAAATTCCTATACTCAAGGAACCCCTACTGCAACAAAATTGAATTTACTTCTCCTACTTAATTTTAATATACATTATCAAGTTATTTTCTGAAGAATAGTAAAGTAAATTACTTCTGCAACCTACACCAATTTAATTTGATTATATGAAACAAGAAATTGAGAAAAGAACAAGATACATAGGACACTGTTATTTTTGGACAAAATAGTCCCTCGAAAAACCCAATGCGGGAAAACCGGCGCAACAACTCTGAGGGTTTTATATTATTAAGCAATAGTTATGAATAGAATGTTGGATGCCCTCTTGGAAATCTAGTTATAGATAAAAAATGTAATGGTAGACAACTGAGTGAGATTACCTCACTTCACTCGGCAGTTTCTGGTTGATTGGCAACAGAACTGGCTAACCCTGGCTATCATTGTGTTGACTCTGTGTCAACCTTACAGGATCTACATTAGCTCTATGTTGTATTTTCTTCCTCCTAGAGCTTATGCGTCAACCTCTCCCAGCTGTTCTGATAGCTCCCCAGCATTTTCAGATTTTTGCATGAGGGCAGCCTCACTTCTTCACTGACCCCTCTAGCTCTGCGTCAAGAATGTGTGAGCCCATACTAGCCAACATCATTCCATCTAGGTGTTGCGCTACCTCCACTAGTGGCACTCCACCTCTTTGTACAGTATTTTCGGACTATCCCTTCCCCTCTGCTGCAGAATGATCACTCAGTTTGAATTTTTCGACTTCCTAGCCCCAGAAATTGAACTCTAGATCAATTTATTCTCTCTCTCTCTCTCTATTTCTAAATGAACCCCAAGCCTCCTTCTTATACTTTGCTCACTGAGACTTCAAAGGCTGATATTAAGTCTCTAATCAATGGCTAAGATTAAAATTTGACTTCATCTGCTTTCTAGAACATTCTCACCCATATTTTGATTAATACCCATTAATACTTTAATTTTCCTAAGTTTAGACTTAGGAACCCCATTAAAAATATTAATTATTTTAATAAAATACAATATGGGTGGAATTTCACCAAACGGTTTTTGGGTTCTTTAGAACTCATGTGCCATAGCCTCTCCACCAATTTTCATGGCTAGAGAACATTCGATGCTACAAAAGACTAACACTCCATATTAGCTAGGAATGTGCTCTAGCAATAATGTCTAACTACATGCTACTCTGTATCTGAAGCATATCCTTTCCACACTATTTCTACCACCAACACTGTGTTGTTGCTACTACTGTATTGTTGTCCATGACACTGCCATTGCCACTGTTTCATTTGTACTACAACTCCCTTTGCATATGATGCTAACAATACCATTGTTATCTATGCATTGCATCATTTTCCAAATGTTGTTGCTTAGCGGCAGAAAAGCATCCAAAATTTTTGAACTAACTGTGTTCAACATAATACCATGTGAATGTTGGAATTTTACTATTACTAGTCTCTGACCCTCTAAATCTTCTGTGTTGCTGTTGACTTTTGCATTGTGCCATCTGCACTGTTGTCAACCTTGCTCTGTGTTGATCAGTCTTTGGTCTCAGGCTACTACATCTGTCTTTCCAAACAACCCTCTACATCATCTAACACTAAGTCCATATCGCTACTACTAAATCTCGGGCTCCCGTAGCAAGGAATTGATCCAAGAGGTGGGTTCCTCAAGGATCTTGCCCACATGTAGTCCTCCCAACTACAGTTCAATATCGCCCCATTTCTGTCCTAGAGATGCGTTGGCACTCATGGAAAACTCATCTTCGTCAATTTTTTTTGGAGCATCCTTAGAAGAAGCCTAAGATGCAAATTGGCCCATCTCGCCACATCTAAAACGCTTCACCTTTGGAATGTCCTTCTTCCACTTTTGTTTCTTTTGTCCCTTTGATGTTAGAGTTGTGTTCTTCTCCTCCTCCTTGGGCTTCATGCCACTCCCACGATTTCCATTGAGGTTGAACTTAACCAGATCCCTCCTTAATTATTCCTATTGAAGGGTTTCCCACATCCCCTGCCCAATATACTTTGGAAAAAGACTTTCCATTCATCCAAGACTCCATTCAGCGTCGTCCTTACCATTGTGGTAGACTGAAGAGTAGACCCACTGTAGCAAGTTGGTCTCTGGTGTCCTGAAGACGTTTAAGATAGGAGTTAACTCCTTCTCCCTTCTACATTAATGTCTGCTCTAACTTTTGTTCTAAGTACATCTTTCGTTGTTCAGAAGAACCTTCATACAGTGAAGACAAAGCTTCCCACATTTCTTGGGTTGTATCTTTGCGTTGCAAGTGTGATACCACATGATCTTGAACTCCATCATGTATGAACCTCTATGCCTTTCTTTGCTCAGCCTTGTACTTATTCTTCTTATCATTGTCCGCGGGAACAACCACAACACTCTTGACATAGGCTTCAAAATTGTACTCTTTCAAAATAGTTAAGATTTTGGTCTTCCATGTGACATAGTTGGAAGCTCCTTCCAACCTGTCCTGATATTTGAGCCCATGTGAATCCATCTCACTCAAACATCAAATTGACTCCTCTAGTCATTGCATAGCACTGGTTTACTGCCTGCCAAGTGAAAAAATTTGAACTTTTGGAGAGAAAAGTTCTCTAAGGATAAAATTCTCCTTGTATGTGTCTTCGCTCTTTTCCGATGGGTTTCTGCCCTTGCAGAAACTGCGTCCTTCAAGCACGACGCTGAGACTCTGTGTCAATCCCTCTACCTCTACAAGCTCACGAACCAGGAATCGTACCTCTCAAAGAGAGATTTCCTCAAAATCTCTACTTTCCCGGAAAGGACTATGTTATCCCTTCAAGAGGATTTGAATTGCTACTAAATGCAGCTATTGTCCACTCTTCTCAGTGCTGGATCTGCTCTTCCTATTTCAAAATCAATGCTCTGATACCATGTGAAAATTCCTATGCTCAAGGAACCCCTACTACAATAAAACTAAATTTACTTCTCCTTCTTCATTTTAATATAGATTATCAAGTTATTTTTTGAAGAATACTGAAGTAAATTACTTCTGCATCCTACACCAATTTAATTTGATTACATGAAACAAGAAACTAAGCAAAGAACAAGATACATAGGACACCATTATTTTTGGACAAATAGTCCCCAGAAAAGCCCAATGTGGGAAAACTAGTGCAACAACTCTGCAAGTTTTATATTATTAAGCAGTAGTTCTGAATACAATGTTGGATGCCCTCCCAGAAATCCAGTTACAGAGAAAAAATGTAATGGCTGAAAACTGAGTGAGACTACCTCACTTCACTTGGAAGTTTCCAGCTGATCCGGCAGAAAAACTGGCTAACCTCGGTTATCCCTGCACATGCCCTGCATCAGCCTTATAGGATCTGCGTCAACTCTACATTGTCTCTTTTGCCTCTTGGAGCTTCTACATCAACCTCTCCTGGTTGTTCCGGAAGATCCCTGACAGTTTCGGATTTGCCCTCACTTCTGCACTGGCCCTTTTGGCTTTGTGTCAACATTGTGTGGGCTGAGACTAGCCTAGCATCAATCCCTCTAGGTGTTGTGGTTCCTCCACTAGTGGCTCTCTGCCTCTTTGTCTAGTATTCCTGAACTATCCCTGTCCCTTTGCTGTAGAATGATCACTCAGTTTGAATTTATCATCTTCCTAGCCCTAGAAATCAAACTCTAAATCAATTTGTTCTCTCTATGTGTTTCTAAATGAAACCCAAGCCTCCTTCTTATACTTTTCTCGTTGAGTCTTCAACGACTGAGATTAAGTCTCTAATCAATGGCTATGATTAAAACTTGGCTTGATCCACTTTCTATAACATTCTCACCCATATTTTGATTAATACTTTAGTTTTCCTAAGTTTAGCTTAGGAACCCCATTTAAAATATTAATTATTTTAATAAAATACCATCCAGTGGAATTTCACCAAAAGGTTTTTGGGTTCTTTAGAACTCACGTGCCTTAGCCTCTCCACCAATTTTCATGGCTAGAGCACATCAAATGCTACCAAAAGCTAACAAGTCCCTCTTAAAGTGTCCATACTCATTTGCACTTAAAGCATTGAACCTTGGACAAATATTTCTTTCTTGGACTTTCCAAACTTTCCCTTCTTCAGCTTCTTAACTCTAGAAATAAAGGCTTGAGATTATTCCTCTAATCCAATGTCATCCTTTACCTTGATCCTAGATTCTTCCAAAATTCATTTGGCCCAGAATTCATCAAAAGTAGTTGAATCTTTCTTAAGTAGATGCTTGTTGCAAAGCTTCTCCATTTTGGTGGCAATGCATTTAATATGCAGATGGTCATTTCCGAAATAGAAATTGTCTCTCCAAGCCCTGCAAGTGATCTCTTAATTTTGAGATATTCATTATAAAGGATGCCATATCCTCATCCTTTGAGTTCTTCATTTTATATAGTTTATTTTGCAAAGACATATTTTTTCCTAATGTACTTACAAAGTACAAATTCACTAGCTTTTCATGCATAGACTTAGAAGTTTTTAATTTTACAAAAAATGAACAAGAGGATCCTTAATAGATTTAACAATGATGTTTTGTTCCCTTACTTCTCCTTTCTTGTATTTTTCTATATCTTGAGTCTTGTCTTTGCTTGGTTCAGTAATTTAACCAGTGGCATATTCCATTACCTCATGTTTTGTAAGTGCCAAATCAATCCTTTTCATCAAGGCTAGGAAATGTGATGCTCCAACGAGCTTATTTATCTCCTTGCATAAATAACCCATATGACCTACATATTCATACATAGACTAATAATATGACACTTACTTGATAACAATAACCAAGATTCTTCTCTTCCTTGATGATGTCTTCAATTTTCTATATGCTTCCAATATCCTTAAAGAGACTTCAATAATGTCCTTGAAATATGTTTCCTACGATTATTCCAACAACAACTTCCAAGAATGATGAATGATACCAATATCCTTTGATTCTTCCTTCAAATATTTTTTTTAAATAGATCTCTTTAAAAGAGAGATCAACAACCTTCTCGAAATCTTCCACTCAAGCCTTCCTTTGATGAGAGCTTGATGTAGACTTGATCTTCTTCAATGTAGAAACCTTCCTTCTAGATCAGTATGTCTTTTACTTCCTTTCTTGTGCCCCTTCACAAATTATTCCCTTTCATAATCAACCTCCTTTTGTGTCCTTCCATCAGCCTTCTCTTATTCACATTAGCTTTGATAGCATGTTGAGAAAATGCAGTGTGGTAGCGATTAATTCCAATTTTCCTTAAAATTAGTACTTGTTTGTGAACTTTAGTATTATTGTTGTGCTTCTTTATTAGATATTGTTCATCAAACAAATATCAAGAACAAAACAATAGTGGACACATATATTAGGCTCCAAGCTAAGGAAAAACCCCTCTAAGAGGAAAACCTAGAAAATCTTCTCTTCTTATAGAATCTACTTCAAATGAGACAACAAAAGACCCAAACCTTAGACCAAGTCCTCCTCCAATTACCAAGTCAGACCTTCCAATGGTTCCTTCTTTGATCTAGCACCAACCAACTTCAAACTGCAACTTCGACTTTCCAACTTTCGTACTGCTACTTCGAACTACAACTTCAGCTTTGTAGCTATTGTAGAAACCCTAATACAACTTCTTCAAGTGATCCTTCTTCAGGAAAAATATATTCTCCTAAGACTAGAGAAGACAAGATATAATATTCCTTCTCCTAGCAACTCAGTGTTGCACTTCGTTCTACTATGAATCAGACCTACAATTTCAGCCTCTTCTATAGCTGCAGAAACCCTAGTTTTTCTCACGTGAGAGAGAGAGAAAGAACCAAAAAATAGATTTTTCCTTGTTTTCTTGGATTTATTTTGTCTTTTAGACCTTCACTCCCTCTTCCTTGTCTCTTCTTTCCCTAAATCAAACATTTTATCTTGAGATCAACCTTGATGATAAGTGAGTGCCAAATGAGGTCGAACTGCTTGTATCTATAACCTTTCCACGAGGTTGAATTCCCTCCTTTAGGCTCACTTGAAGAAGGCAAGGCCTATTGAAGGAAATGTAACTAGGTTCAATCTTCATAAATGTACTTTTCATATTTCTACTTATTCAAGAAAAGAATTATTATTTTTATAATATATGTCAATGAGTTTCTTCCTCATTGAAATAGGTCTAGCATGTGTTAAATGTTATAGGTGAGTCAAGGAGTCAAAAGAAAATGATTGAAGACCTTAAGGTCATGTTACTCCATGTATATGTTTGTATAAGAATCAAAGAATAACACTCCAAGCAAATTCAAGCCTCCTCCAAAGAAGCAATCTGAGTTATAGATAACAATTCAACCTACAAACAGTAAGTCAACCTAAAGGAGAGGGACAGTCTTCTATATATAGAGGTTGTCCACTCCTCCAAAGATAACGTAATACACCTCTGAAATCAACGAATAAAAGGTGTGAACAAAGGGTGATCAAGTGACAAGAAAGGGAGCCTCTAGTGTAGTGTGCAAGGTGAAGTCTAGGCCAAAGTTAAGAGGAATTTTTTCTAGGGTAGAAAATGGTCACACGTGAGAGAAACAGAGCCTCTTCCTGTGGTCATTATAGCACTATCATCACAGTCACATAAATTCTTTGATTGGGAAATCTAAGTAGCCTATAAGGCCCGTCACTCAAGCGTAGAAGGAATTCTCTCAAGCGAAGAAGGAAGAGGTCAACATCACAAGGAATGTAGTCACACGTGTGAAGGTAAAGAGATTGTCTCAACTGTCATAATATCCCTCCCATTACAATCATAAAAGTTCGTTGGTTGGTGAAGAGAAGTAAGGGATCATCATAAGGAAAGGATATCATCAAAGGTACCTCTTCTAGAGCAAGTGCAACAAGGTTTACCAACAATTGAAATAATAACAAAGTGTCGGAAGAAGGAGGAAGAAGTGCTAGAAGAAGGAAGCATTGGGGAACAAAGTGCAGAAAGGAGAAAGGACTTGACTTGTGCTTGGAGGATATTCTTGTTAGGGGTCTAGGTTTTGGCATTGATCAATAATAAACTTCAATAAGAGAAAATTACTAAAGGGTTTTCCTCTCAAGAGAAGAGAGGTTTTGGCCCTGGAAGAGAGCCAACATTTTGTGTTCTTGTTCTTATGTTTTGACAACATTTTGATGAAGTGTACACACATGCATTAATAAGAAGAAGAAGAAGAATTACCTAACAATAAAAGTAAAAAGACTCCAAAAACTTTTATCAAGTCAAGAAGAATCACACTCCACCTAATTGTCCTTGATTCTTCAACATGGTATCAGAGCTAAGGTGACATGTCAAGGAAAGGGCATCTCAAGAACACTCATAAGCTGACTCATCAAGGAATGACATCTACAAAGTTTAAGCATCAATCCAAGAAGTCTCAATCACTTCAAGGACAAGAATTCCTACCATCTATCATTCATCAAGTAAGACTACAAAGAAAGAATAATAGCCTTAAATAAAGGCACCTATAAAGAAGAGGAGCTCAAAGAGGGACCTGCATCATCTACAAGTCATCAAGCGAATCTCATCAGCAAGTAAGTCCACTTGGAGAAGCCAACTTGAAGAACATCAAGATCCTAGGAAGGCAAGCCATCAAGTCTTCAAGGAGAAATAAAATCCACTACATAAAAAAATATATCAAGTATATGTCCCCTTCTGAATATACATCAATGTCTTTTTTCAAGGAAAGAAACAAATTCGAGGTACCAATACCTTTCTTGCATGGAAGAAGAGGAATGGTTTACTTCTCAAGGAGAATGAACTTCTAGAACATATCAAAGGGAATATCAATATCCCTACTAAGGAACAAACCCAAGCCTTAGCCAAGTACAATAAGGATGATAAAATAGCTCAAAGGATTCTAGTAGAATCTATCAAGGACTCTCTCATTCCTTATGTCTGTAAATTTGAAACATAAAAAAAAATCCATGATAAACTAGTAGAGTTATTCTTGGTAACCACTGTTGGAGAAGTGATATCTATAAGAAATGAATTTTATAAGATGAAGATATTAAAGGAAGGAATATCCCCTTACTTCATGAAGATCTTTGAGATGAGGGATCAACTTCAAGAGCTAGGCAAAGTCATGCTCGCCAAAGAAATGTCAATTGCAATACTCAAAGATCTACCTGAGGATTTGGGCAACTTCACATTAAGAATATATACCAAGAAGGAAGCTACCACACTAAGTTAAATCTAGTCTCTATGCAAGAAGAGGAAATCAAAATCAAATCCAAGGAAGATGTGGGATCAAAGGAGCAAGCATTTTCTACCATGGCCAAGAGAAAGGGAAAATTTGGAAAATTTGGTCTAGGAAGAACAAACAACAAAGATATGTCCAAAGTCCAATGCTTTGGATGCCAAGAATATGGACACTACAAAAGGAATTATCCTAAACTTAAGAAGGACAACAACAACAAAAGAAAAAGGGAAGAATCTCATGTGACTCAAGAAATTAAAGAGGAAGACAAGAAGCAAAGGAAGGAAGATCCTCTGGATCTCTACCACGATTAAGTCAAACTCTTTACTTTGGTCTTCTTTCAAATCTTTTAGTAGTATAGGAGCATGTATAAATAGAATAAGTTATATGGTTAAAAAGATATCTTGTAGAATATATGAGCATGGTAGATATATCGCAAGATATTCATGTAGAATAAGCATGCCTAGTATAGGGCCTCGTCCACTATGAAAGAAAATTGATCATGAGCTAGAATCTTAGAAGGCTTCCATCATCAAAGGAAGAAACATTTGCAGGGTAAGGGTCTCCAAGATCCTCTGATGGAATCTTCAGAAGAAGATTCATGAATAAGAAGCATATGTCTCATTAGGAGTCCCATTCATGGGATTAAAGAAAAGAATGATATGTGGTCAGGTGAAGATGAAGCAAGAATGACCACACCATAGACAATCAAATGAAGCTAATATGATCAAAGGATAATCAATTTGAGGTATGTATGAATCAAATTTTATTCATGTTATCATATGTATGTTATTGAGTCATGGGAATAGTTCTATGACATGATCAAGTATGAAAGAATATCTTTCACCAATAACATGCTCGAAGGCAGGTACTACAAAGCAATGAAGGTCAACAAAATGAAATACTCACATGAGGAGTATAAGATTGTTGACTACGAAGAAAGAAGGAATGTTAAATAGTCCTAGAAACTAGCAATGAAGAAGTGCTCCCTCAAGAAGTAGAAGGTAGTTGACCAATCTATCCAAGAAGAAGAAAATGAAGAAAGAGATCAAGCTTGTGAAGAACACCATGATCACAAAGAATCACTATTTTAATGGATACATTGAAGACATCTCCGGAAAGAAGGCATGGCAACTCTGATAAAGGAAGAAAAAGATCAGAGGACCCTTGACACCTTTGAAGGCCTTGGAGATATGAAAGATGCAGATAATTGATTCTACTTTATAAATATGTCATGATGAAAAATCCATCCAACAAAAGCACCATTTAATGTAGAAACAATATTAGGATGAAGTCATGGAGGGCTACTAGATCAGCATGGGAACAAGCAAGTACAAAGAAGCATCCATGTGAAGAGTAATCTGAAGCATAGACAAGATGATAAGGAGTAACCAGATGAAAAGAGAACCTGATATATGAAAAGAAGGCCACTTTCCACGAAGGAAGAAACGACATGACAAACTAGGAAGGAAAGTGATAAATGGATGGTGCCCTACCAAGAATAAGTTTTAACAAATACTTCATGACATCAAAGGAAGGAAGGGTATCAAGCAACTAGAGGACCCATGAAGAAGTTGATGATGAATGGACTATTCCCTAGCTAAGAGGGACTTATAACAAGTTCCCAATTACAAAGGAACTTGAACAAGTACCTTGTCAAAGGATACTTGGGCATGTCTTCCTCAATTGAGAGGAAGTGATATACACAACATTATTGTCTTCACTTGGGAAGAAAGAATGGGAGGATTGGGTAATCATCTGGCATCTGATACTCTTTGATAATGTGTAGGGAATACAAGACAAGAGTAGGCAAGTGGACTGATATTCTTTCAGGGCTGGGAACCTAAGATAAGAATAGTCCTAAAAGGTCATACTCAGTGAATGCCCGGGTGGGTATGTACCTTGAGAGACATTGACTACGGTGTCTATAAGGCATTGGTATCATCAACATTGTGCTTTGATCTATTGAGAGATAGAGCTGTCAGTCAAGTCCTTGTTGTGGAAACAATGTTGGTTACTATGATGTTATAATAGATGGATCACCAATCCGGTTTCTCTTATGTGAATTCTTCAAGATTGAAACATAGCCAATCACATTGTAATGTTGTATGACTACCTCCCTAGTTAACAGGGAGTGTTGAAGGAAATGTAACTAGGTCCGTTTTCATAAATTTACTTTTGATGTTTGTACTTATTCAAGAAAAGAAATATTATTTTTATATTATATGTCGATGAGTTTCTTGCTCATTGAAATAGGTCTAGCACATGTTAAGTGTTATAGGTGAGTCAAGGAGTCAAAAGAAAATTATTGAAGACCTTAAGGGCATGTTACTCCATGTATATGTTTGTATAAGAGTCAAAGAATAACCCTGCAAGCAAATTCAAGCCTCCCCCAAAGCAAAGACACCGCCAAAGAATAAATCTGATCTATATATAGCAAGTCAACCTACAAATAGCAAGTCAACCTAAAGGAGAGACAATCCTCTATGTATAGAGGTTATCCACTCCTCCAAAGATAACACAATCCACATTTGAAATCAGCAAAGAAAAGGTACGAGTAAAGGGTGATCAAGTGACAAAAAAGGGAGTCTCTAATGTAGCATACAAGGTGAAGTATAGGTTGAAGTTAAGAGGATTGTTTTCTAGGGTAGAAAATAGTCACACATGCGAGAAACATATCCTCTTCCTGCAGTCATTACAACACTATCATCACAATCACATAACTTCATTGATTGGGAAATCTAAGTAGGCCTATAAGGCCCCTCACTCAAGTGTAGAAGGAACTCTCTCAAGCAACTAAGGAAGAGGTCAATATCACAAGAAAAACAGTCACACGTGTGAAGGTAATGAGGTTGCCCCAGCTGTCATAACAACCCTCCCATTATAGTAATACAAGTTCGTTGGTTGGTGAAGAGAAGTAAGGGATCATAATAAGGGAAGGGTATCATCAAAGGTACCTCTTCTAGAGAATGTCAACAAGGTTTACCAACAGGTGAAAGAAGAACAAAGTGTCGAAAGGAGTAGGACGAAGTGTCGGGAACAAAGTGTCGGAAGAAGGAAGTGTCGAGGAACAAAGTGTAGAAAGGAGAAAGGAATTGACTTATGCTTGGAGGATATTCTTGTTAGGGTTCTAGGTTCTGGCATTGATCAATAAGAAGATTCAATAAGAGAAACTTACTAAAGGGTTTTCCTCTTAAGGGAAGAGAGGTTTTGGACCTGGAAGAGAGCCAACATCTTTTGTTCTTGTTCTTATGTTTTGACAACATTTTGATGAAGTACACACACATGCATTAATAATAAGAAGAAGAAGATTAAGTTAAAAAGAAAAGTAAAAAGACTTCACAATTCTTTATCAAGCCAAGAAGAATCACACTACACCTAATTACCCTTGATTCTTAAATAGGACCGACTTTTACTTTGGAGGTTTCCCGTACTTTCTAGACTCAAAATAAATTCTTTTAGAAGATATTTTTTCCCGGAAGGGTTTTATAAACATGATGTTGACTATTTTGACTCATGACAATAAATCCTTTGACCTAACAAACCCTCTAAGCATGAAGAACATTCTTTTACCTATAAGACCATCAATAATGAGCATGAAAACCATACATTATAATAATAACTTTTTATTTCCTTCTTTTGTTTGTTACATAAGATACATATTGAAACGAGTACAACCACAATTATGAATACCTAAACTAGTTACATTTCCAATAATTGTGACAAAATCTTAGGCATTTCAGCCTATCTTCAACAGAAATTAAGGGCTTTGACCCTCTCCATAGACACAAGTATGCTTAGGCCTTTATACTCTATGGATTTTCCTTTGATTACTCATTTATACTCCTTCATGGTTGCTCCTTTAACCTTTGCTCTTATACCATGTTGATTTTTGAAGGGCCTTCTAAACTAATAATTACTTTTTATGATTTCTTAGGTTAATCTTTTCTTATATTCACATTCATCATAAAGTAATTACATAGAATATTTCAATTATAGAAACAAAGTTTCAATAGGATCATAAAGAGATGGCCAAAGAAGAGAAACAAGAATTTACCCTAGGAAAGCCTTTCATTAAGAAATACCTAGGTTAAATTGAAGAATTCAACAACCTTTTTCTTAAAGAAATAATTAAGTTCAACTAAGATACATTTAATTCTTCAAGTCAAAAATAAATTCAAACTAACTAGTAACATAGACCCGGTCACACCTGGTCAATTGCCCTTTTGTCAAGTGAAACTTATGCCTAATGAACTTCGCCTAGTTGTTTAGTCAATTCAATGTTCTTAAATTGCTTACATAAAGTATCGACTAGAGTTGGTAAACTTGTGAATTGCAAGTGCACTATATATGCTAGAAACCTTTTTGAGTTTATTAATATAATGATTGTGGATGGTTTTAAGGATTTTCTTTGTTCCTATGTTCCTAATGAAAACTAAATATTTACAATACAATCAACTCTTGAAAAGGAAAGTAAGACAAGCTATCACGATCCCCTTTAACTGACTATTGTTATTTACTATGTAAAATGATAATAATAAAAAACTACCTAAACTAATGTTCTAGAAAGACAATTACTTCTACTCTAAAAAGAATTACTTCTATTCAAGGATACAATTCATAAAGAAATCTATATCAAAATCTACGCACTGAAATTAACAATCTTACTTGAAATAATAAAAACAAAAGCAGAAAGAATGTGATCTAAACAAACATAATTACTTATGAAAGGAAGGAAATTATGTACATAGCCCTATTTTATAAATCATACAAATGATTTGAAATCGACAAACAACAAATGAAAAACTATAAACAAGTAATTACAAATAAATGAAACTACGATAATGCAATTCTAGAAATAAAAAAATGAAATGAAATGAACTGAATAATAAGAAAATGAACCTCAACTATCTGTAGGGGCCCTCCACAAAACAACAGGTTTTATAACTTTATCTCAATAGCTAACTACACATGATATTCATGAGAATGATTCTTCAATTAAAAAGGAACAGAGTCATGGAACTTCAAACTGCCACTTACAAATTACATATATGTCTACATACTGTTCTCTGTTTACAGAGAGACATATATATATATTGCATTCACACTCAACAGTTTTGAGACTTTGATGCCTTAAAAATTTAAAAACAATCCTAATCTAAATGCTAATATGATAATGGAGATTTTAACGTTTCTCAATGATTTTCTATTTGGAAAGAAAATCGTAGAGTTGTGATTGATTTGAACTCTCGCTCCTTTGTTCATCCATGCATTGACCTGCTTCCTTGACTACGCCACTGCATGATTTCCTTGATGATTTGGCTCAGGTGAATAGGAGGAGAACAGTGAGTAGATAAATCCCTATCTTCCCATGTGCTTCTTTGCTTGGTTGGTGTATTGGAGTCCGGAAAACCATGGAGATAATTGCAGAATCATAAAATAGTTGCAGATTCGTGTTAATTTCGTAGCTATTACAATATTTAACTTAATAATAAGGCACATTAATAAATATGAAAAATAAGACATTTGAGTACCTTACCATGTCAAAATCTATAATTTTACTATTTATTATAGTTGATAGTAGTGATGAAAAGAGGAAAAATGGATGGAAATGGTGTCAAAAACAAAACAGTCATGAGACTCTACATTCCTCCATGCTGAGGCCTTTGCATGTCCTAATGCTAAACACAAAACTAACGTCTCCTGTTTAATTGTTGCATTCTTTTGAAACTTCTGCAAGTACATCCAACTTCATATTTTTCCCTTTCTTTCCACTCACTTCCATCCTTGGATTTTTCATAAGAATCTTGTACTTCAGGTTTATGACTTGCCTTTATAGAGCTATGTTTTTCTATTTCAATTACTTGTTCTTCGTGTACCACAAACTTAGGTGTAAAAGGATATTTTCACTCTTAGCCACTTGGATTTCACTCTACACCTTCAGGGTTTGATTCTCATTTTGAATGTACCTATTTAGTGTCTCCAACTTGAAAATTTCTTGTTTTAAAACATTTATTACTAGAAGTTCTTGTGGTTTACTAGACTAGACTTCTTCTTGATTTGAAGCCGATGTTTTGCCGCATACCTTTTCTCCAAAGACTCAAATAATCATAGATTTCTTGTTGTACATGATCAATTTCAAGTGTTCTTTGGCCTAGAATTTAAGGAGGTATGATGAAAGTTGGTGGAGAAACCCTTGACTCTTCCCTCGCTTCTAGGTCGATATGTTCCACACATTGTTGTAGGTCGTTCTTTTGTTGTTGGATTGAGTCTGGTACTTCTTCTTAAGCTTGTTGTAGGAGGCTTTATAATTTTTTCTTCCTTTCTTTGTCTTAGGTTTGTCTGTTTTGGGTGTGCTATTTGTCTTTTGGTTGGCTTTCTTTCTTCTAACATCCTTCTTGTTCATATTCTCTAAAATTTATGCAAGAGAAATGTCGTCCTCTGACTGCTCCTATGATTGTTGTTGTCCTTGTTCTCTCTGTCCTTTAGATTTTTTTTTCTTCCTCTCTTAGCCTTACTACTGCTTGGTTGTTCTTGTCCCACTAGTTCTTCAATTTTTCTTTTTCTCCCTCTCTTAGCCTTACTGTTGCTTGGTTGTTCTTGGTTATCTTCCTTAAAATGGTTCCTCACTAAAAATATTTCCCTATTACCACCCATATTCCTAAGATGATATTCAACAAGGATTTTAATGACACCATGGTGATACACGGTGTTTTTTATAAACTAAATTTTCCTTTGGGCATTCCTTGACATCTTTCTTAGTCTTAAGAAATAAATATGGAATATTTATTTCATTATCCTCAATAAAATTGATCAGCAGTCGGATATGATAGAAAAGCATGCATCCAAACCTCCCATCGCAAGTAACAAATTTTGAATTATCATAAGAAAATTTATCCACTTACTTTTTAATGTTGTGCTCATGTTGCCCTTCTTGAAAATGGTGGTGTCCATGATAGTGTTCTTAAAAAAAACTTTCCAGTCTTCTCTCTCAATACCTATGTTTTTAAACTATTTTTTCTCCAATTCAAGGCAATCCAATAGCTTCGTCAACAAAGGATTATGTCACTGTAAATTTTATGTCCCCTATATCGACTTCCACTCCATCAAAGGCTCTAGTGAAGGACTTGGTTACTTCCTTGTGGAATCCGTCAAATTTCTCTACAAATTCTAGCGACTGCACTTTCTGCAACAATTCCCTTGTCTGTGGATATCCTTCTAAAATAATTATTCCCGTTGGTTATGTTATGCCTATAACTCCCACGGATGAGAAGATTTGTCTCAAGACTATTTGTTTGAAAGGGTATGAGGGTTTCATACTAACGAGGATGAGAGTGTGAATGATAAGAGTGCGAGTGGTAAGGATATGAAGAAATATGATATAATCCGACGGTTGAGAGAATGAATAAGTATGACTTGGGCGATCAGATCAATAAAATTAGGATGTGGGTTGGAGCGTAGGTATAATGATGAGGAGTGAATGGTGGACTAGATTTGATTTGACATGATACTATCAATGTTTAATAATGATAATTTTGAACCTTTGGTTGTTGTTATTTGTATTGTCTTCAGGTGCCTTGCAGTGAAGGGAGTCAATCACTCTTTCAATTATTCCATCAGAAATCTCTGTCAAATTGGCTACATAAATTTGGCAGAGCTGTAGAAACCTGGCAGAGTTGCAGAAACCCAATAATTATGTAGCTATTTTATTTTGAAAAAGAAAATAGTGGGACATAAATAAAATGGGTTAGAAAATATGTAAAGAAAATTTAAGGTGTTAAGAATTGATTTTCACCTTAGATTTTTTGTATAAACATGCCAACCATTGTTGGTTTCAAGTTTATAAATTTTATTTTTATTTTTATTCTTTTGTTATTATTATTATTATTTCGATAATTAGAAAGAAAAATATTTTTGGAGATCAAATTGGAGAAGAAGGAAAATCCTTCTTCACCAACTTTAAATCAGTATTATCTTGCAATTTTTTGATAAATTCTTCCTTGGTCAATGGCTTATGATAGATTCTCAGTCAATGACCATTCACAAGAAAATTGATGCTTTCTTCATCAATAGTTCTGATTCTGACTGCAGCATTGTCAAAGACTATTTCAATCTCATAAGGCCCAAGCCAATGAGTTTGAAATTTCCCTTTGAAATCTTTGAACTTTGAATCAAAAAATAATGCCCAATATCCTCGTTGGATTTTTCTCTCTTTGATATATTTTTTGTGCCATTTGGATCTTTGTTGTTGAACTAGATTAGTTCTTTGGATTGCATCTTGTCTTATCTCATCAAGTTCATTTAATTGCTCCATTTTTTGTTTTTGTGCTTTTGAAAGATCTGTTAGGTTCCTATACCAATAGGTGTCATAATTTATGACTGGCTGATTTTAACTCTGTAATATGTACATACATTTGCTTTCTGCAAATGTTTTCCATATTATAAAAAATTAAAAAATGTAAAGAGTGTATGTCCTAAAAGAAAAATCAAAGGACAAAAAGAACAAAAAATGTCAAAAAAGATAAAGAATATGAACCCTAAAAACAAAAAGACCATGAAAGTGTGCAAGTCCAAATGACACTGCTATTTTAATTTTTGTATAATAATGACTGTGTGCAACTTCTTGTTTATACCACAATCCATGGTAACCAAATAGTTTAAGCTTGGTTATTCCATGTTTTGAATTTCATGCTTAGAGATAGAGAATAAAATCTGACCAAACTATTTAATCTTGGCAAATAAGTAAATAGGTAGAGTAAATAAAATGAGCTCAACAGTTTAATCTGAATCCTTGGATGTAATAAGGTTAGACTTAGATTTTTATTGTAAAAGAAAAGAAAAGTTGTGATAAGGGTTTGCTAGCTTAAGTGCACCCTAATAAAGAGTAGAAAAAATAGTAAGATGAGTAGATGGGTAAGTAGTTGCATGGTTGTAGAATTCTGATGAACGATTAGCTAAGATCATATCATTTACTTTCATCACCAATTTGCTAAAGTATGGATGATTATTGAACAATTATACAGAGTCAAGTGATTAATTTCCCCATTCATTTTACCTTTAATTTTACTAATTTCCCATAACTAAAGTCAAAAGTACCTAAAACCTCAAGTTAAAGGGGCTCAGAGCATTTCTCTGACTTTTGGAGGGACCGGACCCTCGACCTAATAACTTATAGGGTATAAGTGCTAAAGTCCCCTTATCAACATTCACCCCCTCCATAATTCACTCCTTTCCCCTAAAAATCCATTTTCCTAAGGTAAAATCACCATTTGCATAGGGAAAGTAATTACTCACATATAAAACCCCTTTTTCCACAAAAAGCATTTAGCCTAAGTTATAATGTGTAGGTGTGAATATATAAATAAATTTCAAACACGTTATACTTAGCGCAAAAAACCCACTTTTCTGCTTTCATTCCATATTAATTTTTAATTTCCGTTACATTTATTTAACTCCCAAAAATAAACCCTTCCCCGTATATTTTATTAAATCCCATATGATAATATCTCGCCCTGAGGTTTGAAACATAAACTTATTAATAAACTAATTAATGGGATTAATTAAGTCGATTAGTGACTAATTAATAACCATAGCCCACCGCCAAAACAATGAAATTAATTAATCAATCAATGGTTAATTAATAATCAACGCCGCCAATGAAATCACTCCCGACGTCATTAAACCTCCCTAATCTTCAATTAATTAATCCCTCTACTCATAAATACCCAATCAGGCCCCTCCATAAACTCCTCGATCAAATCACACCCCCGACCACCGTGTGATATGAACCCTTCAGATCCAATGGTTGATGGTCATAATGGGGGCCTCCGAAGGCCGACCTTTACCCTCCTGATGTGAGCAGTTTCACTGTTCAACCTGCCGCTATGTGGCACCCGATGAATGGAATCAAGTGGCCTCCCCCCAATAACGCCAAGCGCCCAAAAGCAGTGTGAAACAAACCACTTACTGCTCGCCAGTTATGCGAAAAACCGTCTACTGTTCAGTTCGCACCATATTTTAAAAGTTGCTCGTTAAAGTTCAAACCCCAAGAACCCAAGTTTTCTCACCCTTCGCCCATTCTACTATGTAGACTTATGAAACCCTTCTACTCCACCTTAAGCCTCTACTAACCAATTCAAGCATGGTTTACCTCCCGAAATCATTTTGGACTCACTCCATAGACCTATAAAGCTCAATAAATCCATTAATGACCCTCCTTGTCAACCCAACGTTTTCCTAACAGTTTGTTTTGTTTTATAGGTGATTAAAAGACCACAATCTTGGATAAACAGTCTTAATACTAGTCATAAGACCTGTTTACTCTAAGATTGTTATCAAATTTATTCAAACAGAGATGGAAAATAAAACATACAGTTAAAAGGCATGCAAAGGAAACATGAAATTAAATGATTTACTGTTGAAATAGACAGTAAAAAAGCTAAAATATATACAGTGAAGGTAAAAGGAAACAATAAAGAACAGTCAAAGTGTATCAGGGTTAAAGAGTATTAGATTGAATACCAAGTCAAGTAAAGCAGCTAGCATGAAGATAAACAGCAGGGAAGACAATTACAGAACATACAAATTCAAGTCAAAGTGAAGACAAATGAAAAAACTGAGTGGTAAAAGTAAACAGTAAACAGTAAAAATGGATACAGTAAGGGTTAAACAAAGATGAAAACACTTTCACCAGCAACAATGAAGTTTATCCAAAGTAAAAGTGAAAAATAGTTAAAAGAAGTTTAAGGTTAAAAGATGGAACCAGAGCAAAAAATGGTGTATTCTTTAGAAATTTCTTGTTTAAGTCATAGTTTTACAGAAACTATTGTGGCCAATCCAAGAAGTATTTTGAGAAAGTGGAGGAGGTTTTTGTTCCTAATAGGTCACTCTACAAAACCCTATCTCACTTTTTACACAAGTATTACCAAAAGGGAGATAAGTGCATGCCTTCACAGCCTATTTTTTAGTTTGTGCAAAGTCCTGTTTTTGACATCTTTTTGCAGAGAATATTGTGAACATCTGGAGTTGAATTGTGGGAAAAAGAGAGAGGTTTATCTCAATAGCATACATATCTACAATAACCTCTTTCATGTTTTACATATCTATCTCGGATTAAGATATACAAATGTATCATTGGACCTTAAGTTTGCTGAATTTCTGGGGCAGAATGCACAAAGGAAGGAAGCAGTGAGTGACTGGGATGCCTCATCATCACTTAAGAGTTGCTATAAAATTCGAATTTCTATTATTTTTCACCATAAATCCATAAACATAGTGCTAAATATATTCATTAGTTTTGAGTGTTCTTTATTTAAGTTCTATTAATGTAAAAAAATTGGAGATATTTGTGAAACCAATCTTGATATTTTTTCAAGATATTTCAGTTTAGAATTAGTATAAATACTTCTTCATTTGAAGTATTTTAGATGGATTAAAAAGAATTTCTGTAGACTTTTTGTTTGGAGCTAAAGGAGCTATTGTAATCAAGGTTGGACTGGTTTAATGGATTAAATAAAGCTGAGGACATTTCAGTCGATTCATGTGCACTGTGGGAAACAAATAAGTATCACTTCTTTGAGTTTGATTATTGTTTTCCTTTATGTTATGAAATATCATATGTGTTTTTCATAATTCTTAAAAGCAAACAAGGAGTAATATCATTAGAATTAACTTAAGTGCTCTTTGTTTTAACTGTTTGCTTATTTAATATTTTCTATTAAATTGCTTAAGTTTGGGAATTCTTAGTTGCTCCCTTACTTCTGTAATTCATTCCCTCTATTGGCCCCTAGTACAGGATTCTTAATTGCCCTTGCTATTTTCCAAACCTCCCTTCTTCATCTTAATCCCTGTTAAGGATTCTTCATTGCCCTTGGCCCTGGTTAAGATCTTCATCCATTGAAACCTTCATATTTGTCCTTACTGTGCTAGCATGCCTTGTGAACTCTTACCTCAGTGATTAATCAAATCCTGATAATCCTTTCATACTCGACTCCATAGCCCAATGACCTAAATACTTGCTCTGCCCATGTCTCTTCTTAATTTCACCACCCAATCAAAACAAAACACCCTTGAACTTTCATAACTAGCCTAATATCCCATCAAACAAAGTTATATTATAAAGAGAGAGCCCTCTCTGGAATTTGGTTCGCTAGAACTCGAGTCTAAACGATTAGTTTGTGGTTACCTCAGAAATTTCTTTCTTTAACCTTCAGAAAATTATGAGTGATAACATAGTGGCGACCACACTGGGGAGAACTAATATTTTCTTCCAAATTGTTTTACAGGTTTAGATCTGATCTATGATGGTGGACAGTGATCAGACACACAAAGGTTAAAATCATCCACCTGGCGACTCCAAATCAATTTCCCAATCAAGACTCCACTAGATAAATGAACCTGAAAGAACTATGTGAAAAGATCAGGCTTTTAACTTGGATTGTTATCCAAGACATTATGTTCTTTCTAATTGATAAAGTTTTTCAATGTATATTGTATTTTAGAGAAGATTTTAGATTAATTTTTTATTATTTTCCTTTAAAAGTTGTAGATATAAAGTCTCCTTACATTTTTGAACAACTTTCTTCTGAATCTAATGAAGATCATATTCCAATCAAAGAATCTAAAACAATCAAGACTAATCATACAATCCCTGTACATGTTCCTATACCTTGTACAGTTCTTGATAGATATAAGCCTCTCATGTTACCTGCTACACTCCATGCTTTCCCTAACAATTATCACAAGAACCTCCCTAGGTTTGATGGAGAGAATGGTATCACTGCTCAAAAACATATTCAAGATTTTTACGATTATCTTAACTTATTTGAAGTAGATGAGGAGGATGTTAGTATTAGGTTTTTTTCTATTTCTTTGCAAGACAAAGTCAAGAGTTGGTTCAAAACCCCGCCTAAGGCAAGCATCTCAAATCTCCAGCAGTTTCTTAAATTCTTCCTTAATAAATGGATAATAAAATTTAATACGTTTGTGATCATAGAACAATATAATCAGTTAAAAAGACATCCAAATGAAACAATACAACAATTTTCAGACAAATTTAATCAAATCTATTATTCAATGCCATAAAAAATAAGACCTCCCCCTGGTTCAACTCTTTTGCATTATCCAAGAGCATTTGATCTAGAGTTAAAATTTCGACTAAGAGAAAGAAACCCCTCAACATTGGAACAGAGGTAGAACATTGCAGTAGATGTAGAATTTATTTTGCAAACTAGAAGAGAAAAGTTGAAAGCAAAAAAAGAGGAAAAACTCGACATTTTGATAAAGAAGATAGAGGAGAGGATAAATAAGATCACCATGAAAGATGAAATTTTTGTTCAAAATCACCATGACACATTTGTTTCACAAAAAGAAGAGGTTGATAGCCATGAAAAAATTCCTTTTAATTCCAACTACCATAAATCGTAAGATATAGTTATAGAACCATATATGGAGAGGCAATCTGCTTAATATGTACATTTGGTGACATTACTTCTTATGATGATGTGCCTAAGCTTGATCATTATAATAATGATTATGTTCCTCAAATCCAAATTAACCTTGCAGAGGAATCAAAAGCTAATTTAAGGAATAAGGAAGTTCAAGTTCAGCAGCTTGAAAACAGTGACCAGCTTGTTCATTTCAGCTATGAGAATGAGGAGGAAAGTGCAGAAAATTTTGAAATTAGTGAAGGAACTTTGCCATTGTGTTTTGCTTCATTTCAGTTTATTAGAGATAACTTTGATGCAATTAGAAATCAAATGTCAACAAATTTTGATATTAACTATCTAGAGGGCAATAAAATCCTTGTTCAAGAGTTCTCATATCTAGATTTGTAGCCCCAAAATGCTATTGAATGTCAGGCTGCAGAAGAGGACTTGGAAGTTGGAACATATGGTCAAACTATCCACGATGATTCCCTACCATTTTGTTCTGAGTTAGATCGGGTTTTTAAAGGAAATTTGCATAGTCTATTGTAGAGCTATAACTAGGGTCTCTCACACCTCTAATTATTTCCACATTAATAAATCAATCCGGGAACGTTTTGTTATTGCAAAGAGTAACTCAATCCGAGGCTATTCGTCCGAGTAATGCTTAGTAGTATAGTGTTCAGGAAATACAAAAGTAAACAGATGTTAAGCTGTAACTAAGCTATCCCAAAAGATAGAATCACTCAAGATAGTTGATCAGTCAAGGGTACGGAAGAAATAACCCATCCCTCTAGAAATTGATAGAAAGGAAATTAGAGCATGGACCATAGGTTTGGGAGCTAGGCAGCGTCTGCTGAGGCTCACTACAGCCTTAGACCTTCTCTCACACCAAAACAACAAAGGCAAGTAAATAGAACGACATAAGGCAAAAATGGAACAGCAAAAAGGAAATGGAACAACAGTAAATGGAACGACAGTAAAATGGAACAGCAATCGAAAGAACTGAATCTCGCGAGTCAAAACCAACTGATTCACACTCTGATTTTCTCTTCAAGAAAACTGGATAAAATATATTTTATGGAACAACATTCATTGATGAATTATGGAACAACAATAATCAACCATATATACACGCTTCGCGCTAATATAGTAATCTGAGAATGAAGGATGATATAACTATGTTTCTAAACAGAGTAACATTACTTTCAAGTTCCAACAAGTATTATTTCACATGGATCCAATGACAGTAACATTCATACCGACGCTCTGTCACAGAAATAGCTGGTTAAAGACGCAATTCAACTCTGAAGAGATCCAATTATACAGTGCAGAGTCATTACACGGAAAA